>VYZT01047267.1:890-18559 GCA_013400735.1 Pomatostomus ruficeps
TTTTTTTTTTTGGAACCATTTTAAACTGAGGAACCAGAAGCATTTCTGCTAGTGCTGAACCAAAGTAGTGTCTCTGCCAAGCAGTCTGCTTTATGGTGGCCCTAGCCAAGCATAGAGGGAGTGGAAAAACAGGTACACTGTCTTAGCCTGAGCACTCCAAGTTTGTGTAAGGTAAACTGCAGAGGAATGTCCTTTGCAAAGTATCATACATATTATGCACTGTCTGCAAAACAGATTCTGTCACTTCCCCAAGTACTTCTTCTCCCACACACCAAAAGTGACGGGGGCAGCTTACCATATGTGTGATTTCCCCCATCTCCCATCCAAAAAAGAGCTATGCTGTTGCCCAGGAGCTGCACCCCATTAGGTGTAATCACTGTCATGCTGAGTTCAGTGAGAACATTGTTACAGACTTCAGAGGAAATAAATTCTGACTGGTAAGAAAATCTTCATGGATCTCATTGAGGTTTCTTGAAGGATCATCTGTACTTTACCAGTATAGTGACACTGGTGAATAGTGTGAATTTCCCAGTTTTACAAATGTGGTTGAAAATATATGGTAGCCTTAGAATAAAGGTAGAGTATGCCACTACAGCCTTTTCAGCTACAGAGACTAAATAAAGCAGTTTCTACATTTACAAACTTGGAATGGTGATGGCTTCTTCCTGTGTAACATGTTGTGCAGCCTCTGAAACAAAAACTTGGTAGTGAGTAGCAGGGCAGAAAGTTGAGAAGAATTGTCCACATTTGTTGGTTGTGGTTTTTTTGTTACCCCTGTCATTGGGTAAAAATGGCAGTTGCATTAATTGTGGTTGTGTTATGGTACTTGGGGAAAATTTTACGCTGAGGCTTAATTTTGTTTGATTGTGGAGATCTAGAAAACGATGCCAGCTGCTTTCTCTGGAGAGATGGACTTCAGGTTCATCCTACCAGAGAATCAAAACAATTCACTTTCTAAACAGGAATATAAACAAAATCTTTTAAGAATGCGTACTGTAGAACATGGGTGGTGTTGTCATTTATATATTACATATTTTATTAAACAAGGGTGTAATAACACTTTGCTCTTCTGTTGTGTACTTTTGCAGGCATCAACTAACTACATATTACAAACATTTCAGAACAAGTGCTACCCATCCCCATTTTGCAGATTGCAGAGTAGACTCAGGGATGTTCAGGTAAGACCAGATGACTGGTGGCAGAATCAAGAACAGAATTCCTAAACTTTCCTACAAATTTCTACATGACTGTTAAACTTCCTACACCAACTACCTCTTTGTTACTAAAATATCTGCCCTATGGACATTATTTTCCCAGTACTGGTAGGTGAAAAAAATGGTACTGAACTGTTACCTGTTGATTTCAAGCTTACTGGTTAAGTAATTGTGAACTTACAGACTTGAGAAATCTCTTAGCATCCAAGTTGAATTCAGGATTCTTCCTCCACATCTAAGAGCTTGTGCTGCCTGATAGGAAAAACCTTGCTGGTCAGAGCTTTTGGGTCAGGTCTTTTGTTCTTCCAAGCCAAGGTCTCTTCTTAATGCAATGCTGTGTGAATATTGCCCCCTGTTCTTCCTAATTCTCTGAAAATGACTTTTGCAAGGATGCATAGGCATGTTTTGTTTGCCGTACAAGATGTGTGAAGGTGATCGAAACCTATTTATGCTGGTTCCAAGGATGAGCTAAAATGTCCTATTGCTCAGAAGGACTTCGAAAACCGGGCTTTGTCTCTGCCTATATATTTCAGTGTGTTCAGTTCAGCTCTTCAGCCAGAGCTTCTTGCTCTGATGATTGGCACAGGTGGCCTGGAAGGAAGTCATCATTGTGGCAGTGTGGGGTTTTGTGGGGTACTTTGTGATTCAGGTCCCAAGTTTGAAATCGTAGTTTTGTATTAGGTCAGTAACAAGCAAGTCTAGTGACTGTCTTTCAAAGTAGATTAGATTGAGGATCCATGGATCTTGTACTTTCATTTCTTATGCTAGTACACTTCAGAACTGTGGACTTGTGTGTACCTGGGGTTTTAAATAACTTCTGTTTTTTCAGTTGATACATAGGCTTGAGCATACCAGAATCTGATTTACAGAAAACTCTTAATATCTTGTTCACCTTCTGATTTCAAATCCTGCTATCTGTATGCTATACTGTGAATCTGTAGGTCCCAAGGAAGTTATCTCCCATCCTTGCTCTACAGTTCCAGCCATCACTATCAGATTTTTTAACTGCTGACCTTTTTTTTAAATGTGAACAAACTTGCATCTTTTGGACTGAGTTTTTTCTCTGTCAGGCTTATCCATAAGATGGGCTCCTTGCACGGTTTTCATCTGAGGGAGATGAGAAACATACTTATATTCTAGTAATTCTCTCTGCAAGAAAAAAAAGCCAAAACAACTGAAAAACAAAATCTAAAAAATCCCCCAAGAAAACAAGAATGTGAAAACAGCCTATAGATTTTAAGGAGCTTGGCCTGAAGAATGCTGGTCCTGCTTGTTGTCCAAAGAATTGATTTTTATTTCACAAATACAAAAGTTTTTTTGTTCAGTTCATTTTTAAGAATTGTGCTTCAGTTGTGGAAAGCACAAACATCTTTATATACTTGATTGTTTTAGGGCCTGTTACTACAGTGCTTCTGTCATAGCAGTCTCCTGGAGCTATTGCAGTTGCAGGATTGAAGCCTTACTTGCAGCTAATCTTATAGGGGCCTGATCCTGCTCTGAGACAGTTTGGCACAGATCCTTGGGCACGTGCACAGTTCTGGGTAAGCTCTTGTGGCTTGGCATCAATGAAGCAATGGTGAAGATGGATCTGATTGTGTATTCCGGTTTGTGAAGCAATGAGGTTCATCTTGGAAATCCGATAAAGCAAGCTAGGTACAGAAGTTTGTAAATTCTGCAACGTGGGTGATTTCTGGAGGTGTTTCTCAAGTAATAAGACAATTAGATTCAGAACTTTCCTCTTTTCTCCTTAAAATGTAAGGCTAGACATTTGATAGCAAAAGTAGATCAATAAGAATATAGATAAAATAAAAGCCAGAAGTAGTAAGTGGCCTGGTAGTGTTTGGTTTGTTTTGTGGGTTTTTGTTTGTTTTTAAGTACTTCTTTCTCCAGTAAGTACATGAATAAAGTAATTCATTTATGTAACTTCTTGGAAAGTTCCCTCAACAAAAGTTTGCAAAACTCAATGTTTTTGTAGAAAAATAAATATTATGTGAAAATGTAAAACAAATCTTATCCTGACAGCTAGGGAGTAGTGTTTCAGACGGGAACCAGGCTCAAGCCATGTCGTGACTCTTTCTTGCCCTGGACCAGATGTTTCTGTCTCCTTGGAGAACTCACAAGTTTGCTTAAAGTTAACACTGGTCAGTTTTTGCTGCTGGTGTTCAGAATACTGTGCAATACTTTCAGTAAGCACTGAAAAATCCTCAGGTACTTTACAGTCTGCTTCTGTTTGGGAGTCCTGTATTGTCAGGTCCAGCTGAGTTACACTAACCAAGGAGAGGATGTCTGGTCAGGGTATGAGAAGTGTGTTTATACTTCCACTGGCTTCAAAGAATCCTGAATAAGGTACTAGCTCAACTCTCTGGTACTGCAATTAGGCTGCCATGGGCATGTAGACATGCAGAAAGTTAGCTCAGGGATCTTCCTGCTGGATTAGTAACATCAGAATATAGGACTAGTAGAGAAATAAAATGCAAATAAAAGGATATGGCAGGATATTATTCACTTGCATCAAAGTGGAATTTCTTATAAGATCCTAGTATTTACTTCTTAAGCTTTATGGTGTTATTGAGACCTGCAGTGGGTGTTGGATCCGATCCATTCTGTTGCTAGAGCATGCTATTTCTTTTTCTCTGTAACCAAGGGCTGAAGGTGCCTCTTGGATACCTGTCTGCAGTTACAGTGAGATTGACATAACATCAGGGTGCTCCAGAGCAGGGAAAAATCTGAAGCACGTAGTCCCTGGGTAAGGAGGTGTCTGTATTCCTAGCACCCACAGTGAGGTAGAGAATAGTGGTGCCTGTCCTGTCCTTGCAAGGTGCTGGCTGTGTTGGAATCAGGCAGAATATGCCCTGCAGTTCTGATTCCCTCACCATTCAGACTGATGACTCTCCTAGAGCTCCCTACCAGTTTGTCTGTCTGGATTTTCTGTAGTGGAGATTGGGATGGGTAAGCACAGCTATGAGAGGAGCATTTTGGTGCCTTCCAGACAGTCAGGACACAGACACACCTCAGTCTGGGAGAGATTCTCAGTGTTGGAGTGGAGGTGTGGTCAGAGATTGTCATGGACACCTATAAGCTTTGCCTTGTAAGTTAAAATTGTGTGGCTACTAGGACCTAATGAATGTATAAGAAGAGATAAAGTGTTGTGCATGAGGGAATATGATGGCTGTCAGAGACAACCTCACTTCTGAAGTTATCAGGGAAGCTAGTGAGATCCTGAAATTTTACTTAAGAACATACAATTTATGTTCCTTAGGTATGCTGTGTCAGTTGATTAATAGCCTGACATTTTGTTATGGTTTCAGTCTTGAGCAAAAATCCATTCTGTTTATGGATTAAAAAAGACATTCTTGCTGTATTTCCTTCGGCTGTGGATCTGTAATTATTGTTCTTGAGTCCATTTATGAACTACTAAGGCCTTTAGCAGAGATGATTTGCTTTTGACATCAGGAAGAACCTTTCCTGTTTCAAGTCTGTTTTCAGTTTTTTCTCTAGCAGAAGGAATAAGTTTGCTATGGTTGACATCAAGTACACAGCAGGACAGAGCTCCCAAGTTCACTGAAGCAGTTGTGGGATGATGGAGGGGAAGAAGTGCTCCCTAACTGTTCCTGCTTTTTTGTCCATCCGTAACAAATCACTCAACTCCAAGAACAGACAGGGACAGGTTCCTTGAGGCTGTTGATCTGGTTCATGGAGTCACATCATCTGCAATCCTCTGTGCTCGTCCAGTGTTGATATTTGGGGCAGCAGAGGTTTGGCTTAAATGGGTACCTCATCCCTTCCCAGTGATTGCAGCTGCTGTTGTCTTTTGCATCTCCACAAAGTAGGAGTGACAAGTTACCTGTCAGAGGGGCAGCAGACAACATGTAAGACACAAGGATGAGGATCCATGCATCTTCACCTTCTTGTTACTATGGTGAAAAAGTTTTTCCGTTCCAATTGTCTTACTCTTCTTTGGAGAACTTGACTCATTAAGTTGGCCATGTATGATAGAGGTGGAGATAGATGAGGAGAGGAAGAACATAGAACAGGAAGTCAAATTGCAGTTAAAAAGTGAATACATGGAATCAGATCTTTTGAGAGAACTAGACATATTATCATCATATTAAAAGTTAAGCATATGCATCATTCTTTATGAGTCTGAGGCTATTATTTGGTTTCAAAATTGCACCTGAATGCAAGGATTTTCAGTCTAAATTTGGATAATTTCTGTGTGGAATCTATTTCGAATATGTGAAATTTGCTACTGGTGACAAGTATTTGATCATAATGTTATTTTAAACTTGGATGCATCAGCTTCCAAAACTTAGGATTCTTGACAGATATTTAAACACCCTCTATAAGATTACTAAATCCAGCAGTTCAACTATATAAACAATGCTAGGGATAATGAAAATATTCAAAATGGCATACCCTCTCCATAAATATTTCTCTCTTATTTTAACATTCACCAGGGTGAATCACAAGAAAATGAACTCCCAAATGTTTCTTTGTTTTAACTCACTAGTTTACTGATGATCCAAGCTTTCAGGGAAACCTATTAAGTCCCACAAGGTGGCAGGAGCTAACTGTTCTATACTAGACCACTACATGGTCTGAAGGAAAATAAAGGTAATAAACTGATTTTGCTAGTGACATGCATTCAAATTACAAGCAAGTTAGGCCAAAATTTCAAAATTTTGGCCCTGTCTTTGTGTTTTTTAGTCTTCTGAATAGTTTTGGCAATTCTGTGCTCAAGAATCTTACTTCCGGACAGAAAATTCAAGCATTCTTACTTTGTCAGCAAAACAGGACCTTTACTTTCAGTAGGTGATGGTAATTCACTTATACTGTGCATTGTCACAATGAATGGAGAACAGGGATGAATCTGTTCAGGAACTTGGTGGTGTATGAGGTTCACAGTTTAATGAATTGGCAGTGAGCATCTCTAACCTGCAAATTCATGGTGACACTGTGGGAATGCTGATCATGAGGTGGGATACAGGGCTGAGGAACTGCCAGAGTGAAGGAATTCTCTGCTGTATCAGTGAGGCTGCAGAGAAATTTTACTTTGGAACCTGAAGAATCAAAATGTCATTAAATGTCTCAGAGTTGGGGGATTATTGGCAATAATTGAAATAGCTTATCCTAACTAGTGAGACTGTTGGCTAGCATATGGAACATAAGGCTGAAATTTATTTTTTTCTTTTCCCAGTGCCCCAATCTTTATATAGGCTGCTGGAGTTCTTGTTCCACTTCTCTTGCTTTTGTTTCCATGCACCTGCTGATGGTCAGCACTTTCCTGAAACATTCTGTGATCCAGGAGTAAAGCACTGCAGAAGAGCAAGGGGGTTAATCAAATATGTCTCCTCAAAAGCATGATTTGAGATCTGTGGTTATATCCCCATGCTTGCTTAACCTTGCACTTTGAGTTCCAAGTCTTATTTTTAAAAAATCTCTGTGGCCTGCCTTAGAAATCCATGGACTTGAGGGTTTCAGTTGGCAGAAGTAACACTGAAAGAAACAGTAATAAGATGAAGTGATTATGTCTCATTCAGTGGACCACAAAGTGTTGGTTTGACACTTGTGAATTTCTTGATATGTGTTAAGAGATTTTATTTTAAATCAGCTAATGTCCATTTTTGGTTTTTTTGAATGAGAAGACACATATGTACATTAACCAGGTATCTTTGAGAATGTGAACGGTGCTGTTTATGTGGACAGACAATGCAATTCAGTAGGACTAAGGTGAAACTGAGATTAATTAGCTTTCTTAATCAGTGGGACAGATACTAGGAGTAAAAATCATTCAACTCTCATAAGAAATTTAGGTTTCTTCCATGCCACTTGGTGTCAGTTGCTTGTCATTATGATGTAGAAAAGGATTCTAGGCCTGTGTTATGGGGATATCTGTAATAACTATATAAGGTAAATGAAGTGAAAATCTTTCCATGCCTGTCTGTGAAACACTATTGATGGAAGGAACTTGCTACACAATTGAATTTAAATGTTCTTGACTTACAGACCTAGTTTGTGTTGTCCAGTAAAATACCTACACCTCACTAGTGATGAATGGGACGAGAGAGAGAGATGAGCATTCTCAACAGCTGCCATAAAGGAGTAACATAAGCCATTGTCCGGCCAAAATATGTGAGCTCCAGAAGCATTTCTTTTTATACTCCTATTTGCAGGAATGCATGAAATTTAGAAAAGTCTTTGGGTTTGGAGCTGACCTGAGTAATTTTAGTGGTTGCAGTCAGATGACACGTATAATTTCAAAGTGAAAAATTTGTGATTTCCAATGGTTACACCTTTCATTTGCCTCTAATTTGAAAGAAATTCTAGTTCTTACATAAAGGTCCCAAAATAATGTTTAGAAAGTAAATAATTATCAAGGATTCAGCATTTGATGAGCATACTACTGAAATTTGTTCAACGCAATTGCAAAGGTGCATGATTTACAGAATTATGTACCAGTAGGATCAAGACTCTCAGCTGTGGATTATTAAGTAATTGTTGCCTATTGAAACAAGCCTGGCTATAACTGTCATCACTTCTGCTTGAAATTTTCAGTCACACAAGTGAGATAGATGCCTCGCTTCCATTGCAACTCTGAAGCATTGGGTCACTTATGTTGATGTGAAATACTTGAAAAAACCCCATGTACCTGTACATAAATACAATTTAAAAAATCAATTTCACGCTTCAAGATGGGAGATCATGTGTTACTGTGATGTCTGTGTCCAACTGTGTTCTTTAAGTGTAGTCCCAGTATGCTGCAAACATGAACATTAACATGGCTTGCAGAGAGTTTGCTACTGCTGCATGTTCAGACCACTGTGTCGGGGTGAAGTTTGATTCTTAAGTTTCTTTATGTACAAAAAGTCAGTAATCACGATAATACCAGGGTTAGAAAGAATAGTACAAGCAACCCATTTTAATCTGACCACACAGTCAATACAGAAAAAGGCTCTGGAGTGTATAGTGACTTATGTCCTATTGGGCAGAGGAGTAGCTTTCCAGAGAACTGTGGATGCTGGGGGATGGTGTTTCTCAGCAGTGGCAAATACATGATCATGAGAGATACTTGCTTTGTGGCGTACTTAAAATTGGTGTAGTGAACCAGGAGGCTTAGTAGAGATTACTGAATACTTTGGCAGTTGATGGCAATTGCTGTATAACTCCAAATTAATCACAGTATTACTAGAGGAAACAGAGGTGGAAGGTGAAGAGGACTGCACAGGCTGTGTGCCCCTCCAACATAGGTATCTTCTTCCCAGAAACCCGGGGTTTTCCCTCTGTATCTGCCAAACCCTGTCTGAAATGTCTCAACTGTTTGCTGACTTTGGTTAATTCAGGGACAGTTGGAGTTGTCCTATCCACCAGATTCCCTGCTGAGATGCTGAGTGCTTTCTCTTCTCTGTGACCAGCTTGGGAATGCAGGGTATCACTGGCCTTTGGTAAATGCCAAACTCAAAAAAGAGTTCAGCCAGACAAACAGGCAAATACATACTCCCTGTTGAGTAACAAAGCTAAGAGTTCTGTGCATCCCTCCCAAGTCTGATTTGTGAGATTTTGAGGTCTAGAGGGTTGGCTGTGCAGCATGTAGGGTCTTTTAAAGAAAAAGTGGAAAGATTCTTTATTATCAACTTTTTGGAAACACCTTGCTAAAATGTAGCATTTAAAAATACATGTTGATAAAACCTGGCATCATCTCAAGTGTTAAGAGTATGTCTCTACATGGTTTTGTGGTTACCCAAGTGTGCTTTCTGTAAGGCAGAACCAGTATCAGAAGGGGTTTGGCAGTGACAGCATGGAGCCCTGTGCGTGCTAGTTTAACTTGCATTGAGTAAGGGGGAGGTTAGATCATGCGGAATGGAGCTGGGCCGCTGCACTTAGAGTTCCTGGTATTTGATTAGTTGGTTTAAATCAGGTTGCTGTGTCTAGGAGCCACCAAAACTATTGAGTCTCTGGGGCCAGTTACTGACAGTCAGTGCTGATGAGACAAGGACATGTCCTGGACATTCCTTCAAGAGGCAAGATCTGGTTAGGCTGCAGTAACAACTCTCGCTGCTCTAGGACATTGCATTCCCTGTTTATGGATTTCTTTTAGAGCACTGGATGTTGAAAACAGTACTTTCTCTTGGGAAATGATTATTCAATTAACTGGGTATTTATCTTGATAATAAGTTTTGTTGTTCTTGAAAGTGAAAACTAGTTGGGGATAAGATCTGCTTATTAGAGGGCTTGTTCTTGGGTTTTATAGGAGAGGGGGAGACAGAGGAGGATGAGCTTACTGCCTTTGGTGCTCAGGGTAGAATTTTTGCCCTTCCTTAAAGAAGCTGTCATTGAAAACTAGAGTTCTTGGGAATATATGTGAAATACAGAAGTAAGCACTAAGGTCTCAGTACTGAGACCAAGTTAACCTGTGTTTCTCTAAAGTATCTAGTGTTTGCAAGCCCATTTAGTATCAAGGCTGTGTTTAACATTCTCCCCAACCCTCCCTAGACTCTCTGGTAAAAAAAGTAACATTAAAAAAACCTAAGAAAACAATTAGTGTGCTGAAGATTTACATAGGTATCCGTTGACAGGGAGTTAATGTGTCGTTGTGGTTTATATACTGCATTGGTTTACGAGTGATGCCGTTAAGTATACAGGCCGCATGTTCACCCAAGCAGAAGATCAAATTGTAATACTGGAATCCTTTGACATAAACACAAATGTTGGAGAAGATGCTGAACTCCACCAGATCACTTGTTACAGCAGTCTCTTGCTCCTAGAGAAGCACACTTGCCCTTTCTCAGGTCTTTTCAGCACCAAAGCCAACAGTTGCTTTTTTTCTTCTTCCTTTCGCTGGGCTGTACCAGGCAGGGTCCCAGAGAGCGGCAGTGGTGGTTAGCTAGTTGAGAGATGCAGGGATGCAGCTGGTGACTTCTCTAGAGTTTGGCAACAGCATCTGGGAGTTTTATGTGTGGGCCATTGTGGCTCTCTGTTGCAGTTCAAAGTGCAGTGGTAGAAAAGTAGCAGTGGGTCAGCTCTGCAGCAACTGCATTTCACAGCATGAGGTTTTTGAGTAAACAGCTCTTACTGCTAACCTGTTTTTAACTTAGGGAGGGCGGGACAAGTGCCGGAGTAAGAGTTTATATTACTGTCAAGCCAGTGTTGTATCCTGAAAAGTACAGTGTTTGTGGCTCTTCTGCATATAGAGCAAGGATATGGTTGGGATCCATTAAAGCATCCTTAAAGGATCCATTAAAGCATCTTAAACCTTTTCTTCTTGTCGGTTAGAAACAAGCAAAAAACCCCCCCCCAAAGTGCTTATATGTATTAATTCTGTTCCTTTGTTGTATTTATACGGGCAGCTATCTAACATGTAGATTGGAATCTGTGTTCCTTGCATTCATACTGGAGTGGCAGGAAGAGACCCACCCTCTTCTATGCTGTCCCACAGATGTATTTTAGACTTGAATGCAAGGAACCTGTATGATTTTTCTTGATGAAGAGGTCTGCTGTACTTCTGTGTGCATGAATCAGTACTTTGCATACTGCATTAACGTCTGGTGAGTAAACCTAGAATGTAAAAAGAAAAAAACGTGGGTTTGGGGATTTGGGGGGCAGGAGGAGAATTGCATTTTTGAAGTAAAATAGGAATTTTGACTTTTGGTAATCTGTTCTGTCTTTTATTACAGTAAAGTGAAGTGTTGCATGGTAAAAACATCTTTTAACTCTGAGTCCCACACAAACACTGTGGAGAAAACCACAGACCAGAGGATAAAATAACACTTTTTTTTTTAATTGAATGAGGAAAAAATCTTGTTTAGTTTTAGATACTATGCAGACAAAACAGAAAAACTTTTAGAATAGCCAGTAAGTCACATGTCTGGCTTTGGTGTCAGGTCTTTAGACAAGAGTGGACATCATCACAAGTGATATTACAGCAGGTATTTTGCTCTGGTGCATGAAACAGTAGGCAGCAGTTGCTACTCGAGATGAAATGACACTTTGTTTTTTTAAGTGAGTTTGCAATTTGCAACGTTTGCTTTTGCAGAAGTATCTTGAGTTCAGTTCATTTGCAGTTATTCAGAGGAATTAGTTGTTAGTAAAACAAAAGAACAGCTAAAGATTGGGTGACATCTCAAATCCATAGAGACAGTTGAAAATTTTACTTTATTTGCCAGATTTTCATGTTGGCTACTGTATTTATATGGTGCTTTCATGCTGGCATAACCCCCCCTTCCTCATGTTTCCAGGGAGGTGTCCTCTGTCCTTGCTCACAGCCATGGTGGCCTTGGCTGGGGCCAGCCATGCTCCTTGCAGCTCTGCTTCCCAGGGATGGCTGTGCCAGGCCAGCTGTTGCCAAACCACAATGTGTGCTGATGGACCCCTGCGGGCACCATGGGCCCCTTCTGCCAGAGGGCAGGGCTGGCAGGGGCAGCTGTAGAGGTGGGAGAGCAGCCGTAGGCTAAAGCAGTGTAAGGACAGCTAAAGGTCAGGCAGGGGTTGCTCTTAAGTAAAACAGAATGAAAATTATTTCCCTGCTGCTTTTGCTGCCCTGCTTGCTTTTCCAGAAAGCGTGTTTGTGGAGGAAAATATAACCTGAATGTGCTGGGAACGGGATGGCAACCCACCTGCAGGGACCTGACCTCTCCATGCTCTCTCCCTCTCTCGCTTGGTGCTGCCACAGAGACTGATCTCATCTCCTGCCATGGCTGGCACAGCTGCCAGCTGTCCACAGATGCACACAAAATATATTTCTTTAAGTCACTTCCCTGTTTTCTGAATCTTGCCCACTTTGTTTTCCAACTTCTTCCAGTGCCTACAGAAGTCTGTCACGTTTTTGGACCTTAAATGTAAAAGGAAATCTAAAGCTCACAGATTACATCCCCAAACAAAGCTGAACTTGAGAGTTTTGGCAAAAGTGATACCAGTGGGATCAAGCTGCAAAAATGTGAGCTCTAGTTCAGGTGCTGAAGTCTCACATGGCACTTGATCACTATCTTGATATACAAATAGGTGCCCAACTTGAGTTTTCTAATGTACAAGCTAATACTGAAACCTGAAGAAAATTACAAATGTATCCTGAATGCAGAACTCAAGCTGCTATAATGGTTTTTCAGCATTTCATTAAAATAAGTTAAATTTGAAAGATTTATTTTTATATGTATTAGGATTTGAATTCAATGAAGTACTTAGTGAATGAGATGTGAAACTACAGGGAGTGTGGAGTTTTTTCCTCTACAGAAAAGATGACAATATTTGGACCAAACACTAGAGGATTCTGTAAAAACAATTACACATACTCTAAAGGAAATATTTCAAATAAATAGTTGTGTGTAGTGGCCGTTTCTAATTGGGCTTGATGTTTTATCACAATTAGTTTTCCATTTAGGAGAGAGGATAGGAACCATAAAACTTGATGCAAATTAGCAGAGTGAAATAGCTTTTTTTCAATTGCTCTTTGAGTCTTTGCATATCTTTTAAGAATATGTTTACAAAATACTGCAGCAGTACATCTAGGAAGAAAACTGGGTTGTATTGGAAATCAGAAATATATGTTCTACTAAATTGTTTCTAATAGAGCTAGAAAAGAGAGAAGATTATACTTATGGAAGTTTTTTTTTAAATGTTTAGGTTGCATTTTAACCTCATGGAGAACAGCTGTCATTATTCTTAAAGCAAAAACTAGACAAAACCCTCCTAATTTTAAGAAACTTTGATTCTAGAGATGTGTTGGAGGTTTTTTTGCTACAAGTAATATGTGATTTTACATTGTTAGAAGTAAACTTCTGCCTCTGCAAATTTGCCAGTAACTTGTTCTTTCTTTTAATGCTAAAAGGGGGGCAACAGTGATAGGATTTTATTCTGTCACATTGCATGTAGTATCTGAGTACCTTGCACGTATAGCAGAGAAGAACTGGGATTTAACTTCTCAGGATAACAGTGTGGGGGAGGGATAAGAAGGGACAGCATGCTGCTTGTTGGTAAGATTTTTGGCTTGGGTATTTCGTGCATTATTTAGGTATGACGTTTGTACCTGAAGTTTTTCTGACACTTGAAATGTGTGGGTGTGTGCAGTAGGTAACAGGGCAGTGGCTTTCTGTGATGGAAATGTGCTGTTAATGAACTGCACAGCTCAGAAAGCACTGGTGTGTACATGTGCATGTATGAAAATACTTGATACAACTTCCAAGAAGTGCTGAGATCCAGGAATCATAAAAATGGTGATTCTGCTATTTCTGAATACACAGATTGTTGATGTTTTCTGGAATGTTTTAGAAATTAATAAATCTGTTTATTGTTATATTAATTGTGTGGTATTGCAGTGTTACATAAGCATTGGATTGGGAGATGGCATCCATTTTGAGGTGAAGAGTTGACTTTGTTTAGATTTAGTAATTAAAATTGTATTTCTTCATGGAATTGGAATAAAATGTGGAGCTTCAGTGGAGATGCTACTTTATTAGTATTGCTGCAATACTCTCTATGTATATGTGAGCACAGTTCTGGTGTGAATTTTACAGGAAGCAAGGTTAAAATAGTAGACTGAAATTGAAGATTTGATTGGAGAATGGTTTGGATGTCTTCACTGATAGTCACTTCCAGGTTAAGTTTTGGAGTGTTTTAAGCAAACTCTCAAGGTGTTTGTTTCATCAATTTCTTCGTTGGCTGCTGTATTTCCTTTCTCGATAGCAGGAGAAAGCCTTCAGCCAGGCAAGATTAATCAGCATTACCTTTTCTCTTTCTATCTTCTCTGACCAGATCTTCTCCATCTTGGTCACTTGCTAAGTAATTTTAATGCTTACAAAGTACCAGAGCAACAAGCCAGGAGAAGTCATCCTGTCATGTCGGTTCAGGACAAATAGATAAACTGATGGAGTGAGTAAATGCATGATCAAAATACCTCTGGCTTGGCTTGTCTTAAATAAATATAGAGGGAGTTTGGTGCCTACTATCCACTTGCCGTTAATGTAGGGAATGAGAGATGAGAAATTGTCACACAGAAGTTTATTTTGACAACTGTAGTTTAAGCAACACAAAACTTCAATTTTGTTAAAAAACTGTAGCTGTTTGACTGAAAATGCCTGGACTTCTGAGTGTGTATGAATGAGTTTAAAGCACAAGAGTGTTTTACGCACACCTGTAGGTGCTTCCTGTTTCCTTCAGTCTGTCTTCTCCTGAGGTAGTTTTTTATCTAGTAGCTAAAGGATGATCCCTTTTGACCATGTTCAAGCTTTAAAAAAATTTGTATCTCCCTGCAAGAAAAAAACTGACACAATTTAAAGGAGTGGGTTTTCAACTTCTCTAAAATTACTTTAAAAACATGAAAACATTGTCCTGTAGATGATATAGATGCCTGAAAAATTAATGTAAGCCTGCAATGGACTAATCTTCTTAGTTCCTTTTGCAGACCTGTAGGAAGTAATGACTGCAGTGTTAAAAACTGCTCATGTACTGCTGTATCTGTACTGCAGCTGGAGACCTCTGGACAGGGTAATAACACTAGTCAGCAAAGATAATGACAGAAGTCTGTTTGGTAGTGTTAAGCACTAAGTGTTTTGCTTTGAAAAGAGTGGTGGCATAACATGACTTCAACAGTCCTGACTGTGAAATCTTATTGAAACGGTAAACTTTGATTTTAAAATGTACTTGTTCTTTTCTTGACCTCAGTCAAGGAGACTTCGAAGAGACAAAGGAGCAGAGAGTAATTATTTGAAGTGCAAGCAGATGCTACTCTAGTTTCTCAAGGAAGTTTCTTGCGTAGAAAGGCAGAGTTAAAGAAATGGAGCTTTTTGTACTGAAAACAATGCAATGCTTTAGCCTGTCTTTCCAGCTTTTTCTTTGTATGACCTGTCACTTTAAGGATGAAATGCCTTTAATAATAAAAGTTTGAAGTGGGCTGGTAGAGGAGGGTCTTTCAGAATACTTTAAAGTTGTTGCAAAATAAATAATAGGAAGTGACTTAAAAAGATGTGAGAAAGTGTATTATTTTGTTACCAAGTCAAGATAGACTGAAGATGTGCCTTTGTTGTTAAAGATTCACCTTAAGTGATTTGTTAGTTAACCTTGTAACAATGGTCAATGATATTTATTTACTACTAAAAGTACTTATTTGGAAAAACCCCTCCCAAAAACGGTGCTTCTGTTGCTTTTGAGGTTGCTGGAATAAATTGTTCTTGTCTGTCGTGTCAAGAGTGCCAGAGATTGCTCTTCTCTATCTAGTGAAACACTCTCAGGTGTGCCTGTGTACTTGAAGTGAAGTAGTGGGGAGGAAGGAGGCTGTACTCTGCACTGTAGCAACACACACCTGTCTGGTATTGCTGAGGACTAGGAAGTGCCCTTTCAAAACTGAGTATCAAATTGGGAAGCAGGGGGAAAACAGCGCTCATTGCTGTAGAATCTCTTCTATACAGCAGATAAGAAACAGCATCTCTGAAATACACAGAATAACCCTGGGATTGGTGGTGGGCTTGTTAGCTCATTTATCTCACGTGTTGTGGACTCCCAGAGCTGTGAGTGATGCTGTACAAGCATTGCTTTTGATTTGAAGAGAAGTCCAGGCATTTATGTAACAATAACTATATCAGAAAAGCTTTGGGAGTGTCTTTGCTGTTTCTCTTAAGTTGTTTACTCTTAAGAGCTTTTACTTGTATTATCTCCTGCTCTGCTGTTGGTCCACACGCCACTACAGTACAATATTCCAGGCAGGTTTTGTGGTTTCCTGGTTTTAATGCTCATTAAGTCTGTTCAGCTGAGTGTGTAAATCACATTTTGCAGTTTTGATATAGTTCTGTCTTTAAGCTGTATGTTTCCTTAGTAAGGAAGCAGCTGTATATCTCTCTGGTGCTACTAGTTTCCCCCAACAAGAATCATTAAGTACTCATGGGAGTTAAACTAGTGTCTCAGTTTATGATGGAGAAGGGTTAAAGCTGCCAAACTACAGGGACACCGGTGCCGAAATGGCATTGGTATGAAGGTGGATAGGATGTGGTGTGTTGCTGCTCATATGCTGGCTGGCCTAGCCTGCATGCTGAGATTTAGGCTGCCTTTAGTCTCCTTGTGGCTATTGTGATGTTGCTGCAGCACCTGAAGATCCTGCTGCAATGAGGCTTTGCATGCGCTCGGTTGGAGCTGACTGCTCCATCCGAGGAGCTGTAGGAAGGGATGTGTCTGCATCAGTGACCTTCAGCTTCCAGCCTGAGGATTCAGCGTAACTGCAGTCACCACAGGTAGGCTGTGAACTGGCAAGCCTTGACACAAAGGCATGGGTCCTGTCTGTCCACTCTTGGAAATGAAGGCCATAGGCTTTGGAGAGAGGCCAGGAGGGACGTGTGATTATGTCTCCAGCTCAGTCTGGATTTCTCTGCAGACTGAGCATAGGGCATACTTTGAAACAATGTGAAAAAGTGAACAACCCACACTGAATTTCAAAGGAGTCATTAAACGCTTTCTTCAAAGTTGCTGAGTTTCATAATCTGGAATGGAATCTTCCAAATCTGAGTTAGACATGCTACAGGTTCCTATACTGAGCAGACAAGAGAAAAATACATGAAAGAAGTGGTAAAAATATAATTGGTTGGTCACCATGCCTCTATTTTCCCTTCTCCTGTCATTATAATGCAGAGGCCATCAGATGGGATTTTTGCAAGTGTAAGAACTTCGCTTAAACTGATCTACTGTTTTATTTTGGCCCTGTATCTGCTCTGTACCCACCAGTACAAAACACTCTGCATCTTGCAATACAGAGCTAATGGGGCAAAACATTCAGACCTGAAAGAGGGCAAGACAAGTGTAAAAACCATGCAGTGTTCCTACTTACCTCCATGGCCTCATTTAGAAAAGCCCTAAATGCATGAGGATTGTCTTCTTTTGGCTGAAAGGTATAGATCAGATCCTGGCCGTGCGAGTGTTAGGAAGATCCACTGCCATGCTGTTTCCTGTTACGGACTTTAATTATTACTTTGAAACACTGGCCGACAGCTCTCATGGCAGTCAGTCCACCCTTCCTTATATTTTTTTGGCTTTTGTTTTTCACGCTCATGTTTTTTTAGAATGCTATATATCACTGTTTTTGTGGGGTTTTGGAACCCTGTCCCAATGATACAAACCAGCCTTGCTACTGAGGAATGTGGGGGACTGGCAAGCAGCAAAACCAGCTGGACTCTTGCAGAGGCCAGGATGGCAGCGTGTCCCTTGCTGCAGGAGCAGACCCAGCCGGACTCTTGCAGAGGCCAGGATGGCAGCGTGTCCCTCCCTCGCTGCAGGAGCAGACCCAGCCTTCCTGGGGCAGCCAGCTCCTGCGGGGAGCGAGCTTGCGTGGCCTGCCTTGCCGTGGGAAGGAGAGCCCACGTGAAGGTGGAGAAAAGTCTTACAGGGTGGGAGATGCAGTAGTCGAGGTTAAGCCCTGCTTGGAGTCAGTTTGAATTTTCGCATGAAAAGCCTCTCAGTTCTTGAAGCTGTTTTCCTAAAGAACCG
>VYZT01047267.1:18568-107610 GCA_013400735.1 Pomatostomus ruficeps
TTTTCCCAAAAACCCCCCCCCCCCCCCCCCCCCCCCCCTTTTCTTTTAAACTTCATCGTAAGAAGCTGATGACACACTAGACACAGCAGTTCGGTCTTTTAGAAGATCCCATCATCTGTTGCTGTCAGCACGCCAGCGGAGTTCCTCGCAGCTGAGGAGCAGGAACGTTGAGTCCGTCCGGCAGGACGTGCCCTTTCAAACCGGCTCACGCGTGACAGCGGGCTCGGCGCCCACGGCAGCCCTCAGCCCGGGCCGGGGCGAGCCGGGAAGCATCCAGGGCCGCTGTGGGCCGCGGCGGCAGCGGGGCGGGCNTGTGTGGGGGCCGCCTGCGCAGGCCGGTACCTGTGCGGCGAGTGCCGCTGCGCGGGGCTGCCGCGGGCCTGTGCCCCGGGCGAGGGGTGCCGGCAGCCGTGTCAGCCTCGGCGCTGGTATTTCAGTAATGCGGCGCTGGTTGGTCGTACTGCCAAAGCCAAGCTATAAGCAGCGAGTCTTTGCTCCACTTTTCCTCGCTCCGTGCCTCTGCTCCGCCCCGTCCGCGCTCCCCGCGCTGCTGAGATCAGCTTCCTGCTTTTCGTTTCCCTCGGAGCAGCGCTGTTACTCCTCCCCCGAAAGAGTTATTTTCATCGGTCTGGAGTTGATTCCTGCGTGTCGCTGCGGGCTCCGTTTGCGACGGGCGAACGCCGGGCTGGAGGAGCGGTATCACGGTGGTCGCGTTGTGTTGCGGCGCACCGGGGCTGTAGGCAGCATGGCAGAGCGCTGCACCGAGAACCCTCCTGTGCCAGCTCTGTGACCGGCGAGGCAGAGGAGGTGAGTGCCGCTTCTACCTCGCCTGGGTCCACGCAGCCGTAGGAGGAGGAACCAAGAGTCACAACCTACCCAGGCTCAATAGCAAGAAACTAGCAATTATGTTGTTACGATCTCTGATTAGATGGTTTTGCTCCTACTAATACTGTCATGGTGTATACTCAGGAAATGATGTATTTTGCTGTAGAGAAGATCTGTAGTCAATGAAAGTTTATAGTTTGTAAATATCTGGTTTTTTCATTGAAAAGTATAAATAGATGTGAGATAAATACAGCCATAAAGGACAGATGATAAAGTTTACTCCAAACAACTTAAAATATTTGCTCATGTTGCTTCAGAACTTACAGATGGATTGAGTAACGCAAGAGACTTCATGGTGATTTAGTAATAATTGTGGATCTAGAACAGTGCAATGTGTTTGAGGGAATGACATGATGTTATAACATGGAAATAAAATTGTAGACATGAAAAGCAAAAAGGAAAAAATACTCTTTTTACAGTTGTCAAACATTCCTCAGAAAGGAAGCCAGGTTGGTTGAGAGAAAACAGAATAATCTCAGTTGCAACAAATGGACAACTTCTATGGAAAGGTGTCTTCTTGCATTGTTGCATTGGGTTTTTTAAAATTATTTTTCTTTACAGACTGAAGAATGTAAATATCACAGGTTCATTAATCAGTTTTCAGTTTTTTAAACAGATGAGCACCATTCTTTGTATTCCCTCTAATGGAGTTCTGAAATTGCTAATCCGTAACTGGTGGTAGGTTACACAAATACTTTGTACTGTCATATTCTACTTTGGCTGTCTCTTTATTACTGCCTGTTAACAGTCAGATTGATAGGATGAGTTTGTTGGCTCTGCCCATGATGCCCTGAGTGATTTTGCAGAGGACTCTTCATGAGAAGCCCCTCAGGCATGCAGCTGTGGTGGGCCAGCCTGGCACTGGATGCTGCCCCTGCAACTACAGGGCACTGCCGCAGGTCTGCTCCCCAGGTGACAGGGGATAGTAGTAACAAATCAGAGATCTTGATCAGGAGCATCTGAGGCCTAGCCAGGATTGCTTGTGCTCTTGATCCCGACAAGAGTATGTGGTTTGAGTAGCTGTCTTCTTGCTGACAAGTTTAATTTACTGATAGTTCTATAAAATTAAAGACTTAGATCCTTTTAGTAGTTCTTACAGTGAAGTCCTCAAGTAACTTTGCTGAAAGCAGTTCTGGAGAAACACATATTTTAAAGTTTGGTGCATTTTGGTGAAAAATGAGAGAGGCACAATAAATTAGAAGCTGGGGGTTGATTTCTGGTGATAGTTTTGGTTATGACTGACTTCCCATTTTTCCTTTGTGGAAGTTAGCTCTGCTTCTTTTCAGCAGCCTTCTTGTACTTTAAGGGGGCTTTCAAGAAGGCTGGGGTGGGACTTTTCACGAGGCCATGTAGTGATAGAACAAGGGAGCATGGCCTTAAGGTGAAGTAGGTTTAGATTAGATATCAGGAAGAAATTCTTCACTGTGAGGGTGGTGAGGCACTGGACCAGGTTGCCCTGAGATGTAGACCCCCCCTCCCATCCCTGGAGGTGTTCAAGAGCAAGTGGGAGGAACATGGTCTAGTTGAAGGTGTCCCTGCCTGTGGCAGGGGGGTTGGAGCCAGATGATCTTCAACGTCCCTTCTAACCCCAACTGTTTTGTGATTTTACACTTCTGTGATTCTTTAAGTTTCAGGGCAAGTAGAAGTCTCAAGGGTGTTGTATTACTGGCTCACACTGATTGCTTGCAGTTGAACAGCTTTGTAGGTAAAGGTGTAAGGTCAAAATAAAAACAACAAACCACTTTTATAGCGCAGTCTGTGTCCACCACTTGAGTACTGGTAGAGGAGCACTGTATAGGAAGTAATAATAAAACTTCCAGTCAGGTGTGGCTTTGCATCTTTTGTATTTGTTTTCGTGTGCTGGGTATACTACACTGCATGGTTTTACCTCTATGCAATCTCTAAAGTCATAGCTGCTAAATCTACTTTTTGGTATAGACTTTTGCTCAAGAAATTAACCCTGTGTTAATTTGTCATTACTCTGAGGGATAAAATAGTAGCTAAAGACATTTTATGTGCTGTGTACATTTTATCAGTGTGTTAAAAAGACAACACAAGCTCGTTTGCTTCACTGTGTTGAATCTAAAGATAGTTCTACATGCTAATGTCTTCACAAGACGTGTGGCAAATGTTCTTATGCTATAGATGCAAATGTATTTCCTATGTGGGCCCAAGTGTCAACCTTTATTTGCCGGTTACTACCTTTTCACTTGCATTCTTGCCAATAAAGAAACTCTGTAGCACTGAGTACCTGGGCATAATGTTAAGCATCAAGCCCAACAGCTATTGGACTTCTGCGCTGTTTTATTCAGTTTGTACCTATTTTCAACATTTCAGTTATAATTGATAAGAGGCTTCTGTAAAAAGTCTAACCAGTATTAATACAGGGTTCCTTTCAGTGGCTCTACATTTTGCACTTATAACTGATTTTTCTGCTTCACTGACAGAGTCAAAGCATTTGCTGCTTCTTGGCCATATTTTGGCAACCTGGTTTTCTCTTAACTTGTAGACATTTTTTAATGTATTTTGGAGTCCACCAAAGGGGGATGAGAAGTTGTGTCTGAAAGCTGGATACTTCCTCATTGGAGAGATCACAAGGGTACTAATAAATGGTGTGAATTTGTAGGCATGAAGAGAAGTATGAAGGGTATGGCTCCCAGAGTATGTTTTTTCACCTTCAGCATGTGTAATGTTGA
The DNA here is from genome assembly GCA_013400735.1 of Pomatostomus ruficeps. Classification (NCBI taxonomy): domain Eukaryota; kingdom Metazoa; phylum Chordata; class Aves; order Passeriformes; family Timaliidae; genus Pomatostomus; species Pomatostomus ruficeps. Next base: position 22,150 of record VYZT01047267.1, read on the forward strand.
TCCCATCTTCATCGTAGATTGAAGATACAGACATTATTTGAATTACAGCTCCCTGACAAAGAAGTGGAATAAGACCTATTTGACAGAAGTAATAGTGAATCACCATATTTAAATGACAGCACTCTTACTGAAAGAAACTGTCCAAGCCTCAGACACTTGCATCTTACCTCACAGGGCCACACTAGTGTTTTTGTTATATAATGAGCTGGACTAGAAGAATGATCATAGCTAAAATTAATGGTTTTTATTAGCCTAAAGATAGAACTGACCACTACTGGGTGGATCAGCTAATGTGTTGTGAATCAGACTTAAGAACTGAACAGCTCTGTTGCCCCCTAAAAAGGGCTCCAGGAGTGTGCAGTAGAAGCAGGACAGGGGACACGACTCGTTTTGGTTTCAGAGCTGACCTGTGCTTACTGCTTGTCAAGCTAGAGCCTTAAGGGCAGGCTAAGGAAAGTGCAAGAGGAGGAGGATGTATCTCCAGAAATAGAGCACTACTGTCTATTTCTTCTGCTAGGGACTTATATGTATCTTTTAAACATGGTTTTGCAGTCTGGATAGATTCCAGAGCAGATACCATCAGTTAGTTACTGATGCTGAAGATAACACGTCCTAATTTTGATGTTGCTTTTATCTTTCTCCTGTGCTCCTTTCTGAAGTAGATCCCCTCTCCTGGCATAGCTTGCTTCCACAGGACCCAGCACAGCATGCTACATGGCAGACTGTTCTTAAAAGTTGCATGGAGCTTTCAGTGAGTGTGTTGATAGGTGATTTTAGCAAGATAGCTCTATCTAGATGCAGAATGCCAGTTTACTACAGATTCAAGGTGCCAGTTCAGTTTTTAAGCCTGGAGTTGGTGCTGTAAAATGTTAATTTCATCAGTTACTCTTGAGATTTTCACTAGTGGTGGACTATCTGAAAAAGAGAAGACAGCTTCTCCTCCAGTGGCCTGTAAGAAGAGTACGTTTCTCTGGCCAATATTCTAATATTTTTTGTTTGTTTTTTTAAATAGCAGGGTGATTTTAGTTGCTCGTATGTAATTTGTGGAGTTCAGGAAGTTTTTTTAGTAGTTTTCAAGCTTTTGTCATGTGTCAAGTACTGGCAAAACCAGCAACAGGTATTCAACATGCATTCACTGGGGCTGTTTTGGCTAGGGAAGTCTAATGTTGCATCCCAAGGTAAAGTTCCTGTTCTGAGATCTGCTAATATAGACCTGTGCATTTTGTTTGGGGCCTTGTTACCTCCTGTGAGACTTTACGCAAGTACAGAAATCGATGCTTGTGGATTTTGACAAGGGATAAAAGGATCAATGTTTACTTTGCTTGGAAATTGCTCAGATGGGTAGAGTTTAGAGTTAAAATGTCATCTCTGCTCCTGCCCTTGTCCTATGAATGTAAACTGAAAACCACCGAAAAATGTGGCATATTGAGTCTTCAGATTTCTGAGTAATATTTTAGAGTACCTTAAGCTATAGAATGATACTGTTTAATGAAAACTTTATACAAAACAAAAATTATATTTGTGGGAGAGTAACAAGAGGAATGGTAGTTTCAGAATGAGAAAGAAAACTTACTTGAATGTCCCTATCAAGCTTGCACAGCTTTTACAAAGCCAAAAGGACTGAAACAACTAGCTAGAAACACAAACATGACAAAAAATTATAAAATTGGCAACTTGGTTTGATTTTATATCTTTCGGAGGAAAAATAAGATCCTCTCTTTTTGCTGTAGATGGAGAAGGTACTTGGTAAGAGTAAACCACAAAAAATAATGTGTTCTTTGGTAGCCAAGTTATGGCACAATACAAGGGACCTAATAATGCCTCGAGAATTGATGCAGCTGGGACATGACCATGGCTCTGTAAGTACACAGCTTCTGCTGGTGAAGACACAGAGGTGCTGCCCCTGTTGCAGCACCTTCTAAGCACCCCTCATGGATGTGGTGTAACAGCAGCAGCTTGGACCAGTCTCCTTGGATGTGGGATGATGCTGGGAGAGCCTTGCTGGGAAGCACGGTCACAGCAGTGGAGCGACTTTGCAGGGAGCTGGGGTCATGTGCTGCTTTGGGACAGTCTTCCTTGATGGCCAGCTAGCCTGAGTTGAAACCCTGGCAACATCTCAGATTCTTCAGATGTAAACGAGTATGGAAGGGCATGGCTTTTGTAATGCTTTACAGGGTACTTCTTTTTTCAAAAGCAGCCACAGAAGGTGCTGCCAGAAAAACCTGTGCATTTCAGCTGAAGATGAGCAGGATCAGCTGCAGGGGAAAGCTACTCAAAATGTATCCCTACCTTTTTATTTGTTAGTTCACTACTGTACATTAAAGTGCTTTTTATGCTATCAGGAGGTTAAAATACTTTCAAATTAAATGGGTATCTTTATGCAGATGTTCAAACATAATACTTTTTTCTGAAACTACTTAAAAAGTTAAACTGTCTGTAGAAACGAAAAGAATTTGAGTTTTCGTGTTCCCTGCTAGCTATAAGAATATATGGGTTTTTTTAAAAATTTAAAATTATAGTAATGTAGCTGTAAGTATTCCATACTTGACTAAATTGTGTTCTTTTTGTAACTGATGCTGCCCCTTGAAGCTTGTTTAATGTATAAAGTAACTTGGAAGTAGCAGTCAGGTGTGAAAACACCTGCAAGTTTTTCGGATAAAGATGCAGTCAAATTCCACACGGGCCTATTGTGCATTGACAAAATCTCAGTAAGCAGAATTTTGATGGGGCTCACTCAAGAAGCAGGTTCTTTCTAGTCAGGAGCAGTAGAGTTACTAGATTTCAGATTCCCTTCAAGGCTCCATCCAGTAAGGCAGGCAGCTAGCCAGGCCCCATTTGTAAAAACTCTATGGTGTATTCTAACAACACGATTAAGGCCTTCCCAACTCCAGTGGTGCTCGTGGTTTATTCAGAATGATCACAGGAATAAGCCTCTGGAAGAGGTTTTCCCAATCACATGCTGGGCTTTCACTCAATGTCTGACTTGAGTCCCTGCTCTGTGAATTCTGAATCTGCATCTGGAAATGTTTGCTGCATGTACTGACATCTGCTTTCTGGTGGACCTCTAGTGAGACAAGGAATCCAAACTGATGTGTAAAAGTGGTGGTTAGGCAGAGGAAGATTAGGTACTTTCCAGGTGAGCTTTCATAAGAAGTGTATATATTCTAAATATTATCATCAATTTACACTGTTGCTTGTGACTAAATTTTCTGCAGTATGAGTTGACAAATGCACATAAAAGCAGATAAATCCTTTGCTCTTGGCAGTTCTAAGAGGTATTTCAGCTTGTCCTACAGGTCCTTAGTGAAAGGCATCTTCAGTTGAGCGATAACTCTTTAGCACATTTCTGCCGAGTAATTAGGGTACAAATACAGGCTGTGGAGATGCTTAGGCTTCAGTCAGTAATGTGTTTGTTTTAAGATGGTCAGCCTCCTTGATTTATACCCAGAAATAATTAATTCTTGAACATTGTGCCCTCTCTTGAAGATGGTTAAGGAGCGTAATATGCTCCCTTTGCCAGACCTTGTGGGGAGCAAGGGGGCAGACAGCTACCCAGCTAACCAAAGTCCCCAGGTAGTAAGACCTCTAGAAGAGGCATATTATGGATGTCTTTTGGGTGATAGAAGCCTGGTCAATATCATAAACCATTTATCAAAAGGAGGTATGCCAACCTAGGTGTTTACAGCACTAACAAAGTACATGCTTTGTACAAAGTACCATGCTTTGGCTGATCTGCATATTAAGAAGTAGTAGAAGGTTCAGAAGGAGCTTCCCATTTTAATTTTAATGCACAGAGGGAGGGGTTTAAAGAGTGGCTATGGTATTTTGCAATTTCTTGTGTTTTCATGTCTGCCACTAATTTTTTTTTTTCTGCACAGCGCCTTTGCAAAACAGGCCTACTGTGTAGTGTTGACTTTCATCTTGCATGTACCTGCAGAGACGTATGTATAGATACCTACACATGTAAACACATATGTATGTGTATGTACAAATATGTACATAATAGAAAATGTATGTGCATCTTTGCCATAGTAACAGGACAAAATGAGCTTCGGTGGCTGTTCCTGATCCTCATACACTCTTTCAGTTCACTGAAAACGTGGTGTGAGACAGGGCAATGTGACTTGGCCAAACACAGTAGATGTGAGTAGACCTCTGCTACTGTCTGTTACTCATTTCATCAATGACATTTTTTGGCATGCTGTTTTAGACCAGTAGTGAACCCACTCTTTCACTGCTGTTACCAAAGAGTGTCTTATTTTTAAAATGCATAGATAAAGAAATAAAATTACATGAGTTACATTTGTGTCTAAATAAAGATTTAAATAAAGTCAATGTTACAGTGGCCTTATCTTTCATATGATTCTGGTCAGCTAAGACTGCAAAATATTGATACTATTTTTATTGACAATACAATCTAGGCCTGTTTAAGAACTAGAGAAATAGATCTGGAGAGTGCTTGTATAAACCTCTGAGTGCTGCAGAACTGTTTTTTCAATTCCAGACACCTCTGTGACTGGACCACTGAGCAGTGAGTAGCAAGAAACAGCTCTTGGTGGTTTACTGACCTAAAAGGATAAGGTGTCCCCCGTCTTGGAGAAATAAATGTGATTTAGAGTTAATCTTACTGCAGGTTCTCCGCATAGGACGAATCTGACCAGCACTTCATTTGTTAGATGTCTGAAGCAAGGTGGAGGTGTTGCCTGCTGGGATCAGAGGGCAGCTGAGCTGAATGCTAGCTTTAAACATCATTTAGTTCCTGCTCATACCTCACCATTTTGAAGGCATCTTCTCTGTTTAATTCTGACATTAAGGCTTGCAAAGATCATTTTTCTTTATTTCACATCTTGGTGTAGTTGTGGTACCACTGTTTTCCACCTTCAACTGCAGCTTGAAATAGGCTGGAGCTCCTTAATCATACCAGAATGATAATTTGGCTTTTGTAGCGTTTTTCACTTGCTTTACCCAAATGATGTATAGGATTGATGGAAAAAGCTAAGTGACACCTTTGTGATTGAGGCAGGTAGAAGCTCTGCATCACAGGAAGGTTAAGTATGAATTCAAGGAAGTCTTTTGGCTTCCTTGAAAGGTTTGGAGAACCTATGGTTCCTTATTTTGGGGGCGGGGAGGGGAAGCTGCTGCTGCTGGGATTAAGTTATAGGCTGTTAAACCGCATGGCGGGGTGTAAGCGGGCACATTATAAAACGGTGTGGAAGTTGTGTGTGTGTGATGATTAACACCTGATGCTCACCGTATCAGATTCACCTCTGATCAACAGTGCAAACATTTGAAAAGAAAACATTTTAAAAGAAAAGAAAGCAATCTCTACTCTGTGAAGGAAGAGCAGCAACACGTTCTTCCAGGGTCTGGCATTAGTGTGGCAGCAAGGTGATTTTCAGGAACAAAAAAAAAAAGTTTAGGACAATCTTGCCTAAAGTGTGTTCAGGTGCCTGCAATTCAGTCACTCAACAGGTAACACAAATTAACACAAAGTAAAAAAAATGGATCTGAATTTGTTTTAAAACTAAGGTGATATGAAAAATCAGTACCAATTTTTCACTTTCTTACATAGTTGAAATGGCCATTCTTTTGAAGAATGAATATTTGATGTTTTCATATAAAACTATACTGCTTAAGTTTTTGGAGCTTACCTCACTGGAGAGGTTGTACAGAGAACTGATAGCGCATTACAAATATTGATGAAGCGTAGTAAGATTTTTATAGATGTTAATACTGTTTATCAAAGCGTTATTTTAACTCATACTTCAGATACCTGTTCAACGTATTATAGTTCTTTCTTTTGCATGTTATTAGGTAGATGGTTCTTCCATGACTGAGACCTTACCTAAGTACCCATGTGCTTTGTCCAAGCCTACGTTAGTGGGTTTGTGGCAGAGGAGGGATGTGGGCTAAGGAAGATCCCCTTGGCTTGCCTGCTGCTGGTTAGCAGTTTAGTTCATGTCACTTGGACTGGTGCTTCCCAGGGGTAGCAATGTTACTCAGAAAAGGTTTGCCCACCCCTGAAGAGGAGCAGGCAGGTGCATAAGGGTTAGAACAACGCAGCCGTGTCTACTCCCAGGCATGTTTAAGGAGAGAACTTGATTTTGGCCTTGACACGGGCTGGAAATGGGAAACTAACACCTAGGGCAAGCTAAGGAACATGAACAGGGAACATCATCAACAAGGCTGCAAGGACCATTTCATGGTTCAGATACTGGACCTGCAGTGGACCGTCTGCACTGTGTGTGCTTTAAGGGGTAAAAAACCTTGTTTTGCCCTGGCAGCTGAACTACGGAAGCTGGTGAGACTGCAGGAATTGTTTGTGGCCACTAGATGACTCTTTCAGCCTGCTGGTGGATAAACTCAGAGCTGGAAAAAAGTCTGAAGAGTTGGTGCGGGAAGGGAGGGGCTGTTGTGGGTCCGTTCTGAGAGGTGCACCAAAATAAAAGGGTTATGTATCTCTAAACTGATGGAAATGTTAACGTGGTTTTTCGTTTGAGTTGAAGTAGTTCAGGGTAATAAATCTCTACAGATCACTAATTTGGGATGTTTGCTGATAAATTCACATTTTTGAAACAAAGGTCTTAACCTCCGTAAGGTCAGGCTGGATTCTCTGAGGCAGTGAACATGTGGAGAAGCTGATTTTACAAGTTGTACTACTTTTTGACTCAACTGGAAGTGACACCTGGGTTTGTAAGAGGCTCTGTCTCTTATTTTGCAAACGTTCATCAAAAGAAAACTCACTGAAAACTCCACCCAAACCAGCAGCAACATAATGCTATCTTTGCCTCTTCTTTGCATCTTGTAGATGGGCAAGATGAATCCTGTTAGGCTGGGAAAAGTGTAAACAAACTCTACTGAAGTTAAGGCTTAGACATAATTCCCACAAACTTGCTACAAATTTCACTGTGTATGTAGAGGGTCCAGTCACCTTATGATGCTCAGGATTAAATAATCTTCCTGTCATTTAAAGAGAGTGCAAACAATGCTTTGGTTTTATAAACATGTATCTGCCAATGTCTGTATTAAGTGTGTAGTCCCTTTATCAAGGTAATTAGGTGATGAGGTGGTTCTGATGTTGCTCCATGTGTTTCCTCACATCAGTTTTTATTTCTGAGATGTAATAATGAATCATTAGGTGCCATTAAATGTGACCAGTTCTTGGTGAAAAGTATGTGCTGGATAAAACAATAGTACCAATGGCTGATTTTTTTTTAAAATTCAAAATTACTTTTGTAAGCCAAGAATCCTATAGCAATACGATTTGGCCCTGAACTATGGCTTGATCTTCAAAGGTTTTATATTATTCTTTAAAACTGTGAAGTCTGATTGCTTCAGTGTTTGTGGTAAGCATAGTACTAGTCTTGTTTTTAAACTTAATGCATAGTAAGAGTGTCATGTTTGGAAGTTTTCTTCAGCTGAAGTTTTCCCTTTTCTCTCTTAAATACATAAGGCCTGTTGGTAAATCCAAAATCTCTTCTGAATTAGCTTCCAAAAATGCAATTCTGGATTGAGTCCTTGCAAACCAGGACTAGAATTTTCTTGACCCAAACTATGTCTCTTTTGAGGGTTATGTTTAGCCACTGGCATACTGGGGTTTAGTTCTTTGGATGTATCACAAAGACATGATATAAAAGCAGCTTTTTATTTTATTTTTTTATTTTATGAGATTTTCAGTTACTTTCTATTTATGCATGTAGGATATATATAATGCAGTTCTTCATATGAATATATGCAAACATCCCTTGTCTCTTGCTTTCCAAATATGCATACCTTGACACACATGCACAGGCATCCTTCCCTTCGTTCTTACCTTGTTTTCTGCCCCAAGACCCTGCTTTTGAGATTGTGTTTAAAAGCCATGATACAGCAATTTTGTGCTGGTCTAAAGGGAAACTGCATAACCTGTAATTTAGACTAATCATTTGTTAATAAACCATAACAGAATTGATGAGGAGAAATATTGAGAAAAAGAAAGTGGGTTTTGACATTGGCTTAAATAATTTCCATCTCGCTTGTTGCTGTGTCATTATTTTATTACACTAAGTGTTCTGTTTAACTTGCTTTCTGAGATTTCCATGTTTTTATCTGTTTACTTAAAAGCTGTAGTTCTAAGGAGATGACTTGCTTGGTTTATTTGAAGGGTCAAGAAGGAAGATTCAGGGGCAAGGCCAGGAGCAAAGCTAATGGCTATCTATTTAAACTTACTTAGTTTGTGTGTATTTAGTGCGTTGATCTCTTACGTGCTGCAAGGGAAATAAAATTGTGCTGCACCATGTTAATATCAGGCTAATAAAACGTAAAGAAAAAAATTAAGAAAACAATACCTAATTCTGTGGTTCCCATTAGGTTCTTGGTCTGAAAAGTGTTTTATTGTTGGATTTATGCTTTTTCTACAACTGTCAGTGGCGGTTGTAGATATGAATACAAGGCAGCATGTGTAGCCTGGATCAAAGTGAGGTGAATGAGCTGAATTGGAAATTTACCATGCTTGAGCTAAGCTGGTAGTGGAAATGACAGGAGCAGCTTAATTTTATTTAGAGCTGTGTAAAGGGAGAGGCATTCATATGTGTGCAGGTCCTGTCTCCCCCAGCCTCTGCCTTGTCCCCCTTCTTGTTCTCCTGGGCCCCGAGTGACGAGTGACGTGCTGGGATGTGCAGATTATCAGTGCTGAGGGCATCTGGCATTTCAGGAATTAGCCGGGCTGCTGCAGCAGTTGGGAGCACAAGGGATGGTGGCGTATGTTATGTTCAGCTTCCTCGCTGAAGTGGCTGAAGTGAGTCAAGCAGTGGGGAAGAGGCTGAGCGAGGCACTGTTGTCTCCCTGCAGACTGCTCCCTGTGCTTGCCTGCCTGCCTGCCCTGTTCACTGACTGTGATCGGGTGATGGAATAGCCAGTCCCTTTGATATTTCTTTGTCCCAGCCCTTAGCACAGTCTGTGTTCAGAATGGTTATTAGGCATACTTCATAATGTTATTTCTGTTGTAGAAAGACCCTGAGAAGGGAGTACTGAGAATGGTCAGGGAGAGACTGATTATAAGCGTTGCACTGTGTTTATTTAGGGAAGGAAAAAAAAAAAGAAAACAGAAACTCATAACAAACTCTCTCAGGGTTTGAGAAACTTCCGAATGAGGAGAATTTTGTTGGAGACAAGGTTGTATGGCAATTTTACTTAAGCAAGTTACTGCATTTAGGATTAAGAAGGAAATCTTCAGATATTTCTTACCCTAACACTAACACTCCTAACAGTTTTCACCTCAAATACAAGCATTTGATTATGAAGCAAGATTTAATTGGGAACTTGAAATCTTGTTGAGGACTGTTTGCAGAAAGTTTGTCTTTCTCATTCATGCATTGAATTACATAACTGGAAACTGAATGTGTCTTAAAACAAGAGCTCCTAAAACTTCTAATTTGTCCTGCAAGAAGGATATTTTCATACCCTGACATTGTATTTTGCAAAGGTTTACCCCTGTTTATACCATCATCTGAAGCACAGGGAACATTGCTCTAGTGCTCTCATGAAGTTTCTATCACCTGGAGTCTTTCCCAGCATCGGTTTTAGAAGTCAGGTTTCATTTCCTAGTGCCAATATTGACACAGTTTTGACTCTGGTGTATTTTGCGCTCACTCTGAAGAGGGTATATTCTTTGATGTGCATCCAGAAAATTGTTTTGGTGTGGGTGGGATTTCTATTGTACATGGGCACCGGGGTTCCCTCTAGGATTAGATTTCCTCATCCTCCCAAAGCTGCTTTGAGAAGAATGCTTTTTGTACTGCTGAGAATTGGATTTGGCGTAAAAGCCTGTTGCAGTGCTTTGTATACCAACTGCGTGGGCCACCCGACGGAGCACGAGGATCCTTTCCGGCATGGTGACCGAACTCCTGCCATCTTCTTTACCCCTCCTGGCTTTTAGAACAGGAAACCTATGGGAAGAGACTGCTGAAATGCTTAAATAGCAGTTGTTAGTACTAACACTTCATTTTAGAATGATACTGGTGCTAATTTCACTGGTTTATTGGGAATCCTCTGAAGTCAGTCATAATCTCAGTCTGTCTCCTTTGCAGCATTGTATTTCCAGGTAATTTGCAACTAAACAATCTGGTTTTGGGTTGTGCCAATGCATCATGCTGTATACGATGACACATCAATTTTTGCATGTGAATTAAGGAGGCGATAAAGAATCTGTGTTTATTTAATAAGGCTTGGTTCCCTGAGTTGTGGCAGAAACTCCACATGAGGTGGTACTGGAGACCTGAAAGGAACACCTCACACTGGCCAAGCCCTTCTAGAGCAGCTGAAAGTTGTAGATCAAGTCTCCAAAAAGATGGACTATCTCTGGCAGAGCATTTACAGCCTGAGATGGGCAGATCCTGTGTGAAAGTGGGATGGTGATTGCTACTAGCTGAACTTATTCTGGTTTTCTGAAGTGTTACTGGTTTTCCCTCTCAGTTGTAACGAAGCAGCAAACCAGACTTCTAATACTCGGTATTTGTTTGTTTATAATAGCCATTCCATCCAGGAGATTGATGGGTTATCTGTGTTTATCTTGTGATATATTTCTGCATCAAGCCCTTGCTTTAATTTGGTAGAGATCTGTAGTACTTCAGTTTGTGGTAGACTACAGAGCAAGATCCATAGATGTGATTGCACAAACCTGTTAGGTGCTATTAATTACAAATTTTTAAAAAACCTGACCCAGAGCTAAAAAAAAGCCAGCACCACAAAACCAACCTCCCCCCCTTGTAAAACCCTCCAAACAGCCCTAGATTGAATATGTATAATTTTGTGTATACAGTGGTTTTCCAGTCACTCTTGATGTTCTGCTTTTGACTATCTGTACTGCTAGGATGGGTAAAAAATACTGAATACTGTTCTTTACATTGTATTGTCATTGTATTATTATTTTTTGGCGACACCTGAATATTACTGCAAATGCTTTAAAAATATGGTAACAATACATTTGTTATTATGCAAGAACCAACTAAATTACATTTATACTAAGTTGGAGAGTCAAAGTATTGCTCTTATTTTGTCTAATAGACATGTACATACACAGATCAGGCATAGTAAGGGAATCCAGATGGAAACTTGAAGAGTTGTCTTGATGCTGCTTTTTCCTATGCTGGTGTAGGCACAAGGACTGAAACTGGGGTTTGGAGTGTATTTGTCCAGAAAACATGTAAATGAGCAGTCCCACATTCAATTATTTCATTTCCTGATAAAATTTTAGTTTAAAAAATTTCTTTTTATTTTAAAAAGTTTAAATAATAACAAGATATTTGTGGCTTTTCTTCCCACCCCCACAAAAACTGTTCTAGCTGAGCATTCTGATAAGGTCTGTAACTCCATAATTACGTAGCATTTGGGAATGAAGGAAAATATCACGCTGTTCAGCAAATACCGTCTACAAATACAGGTTAATGGTTAACTACATTTAAGTGTGGAAATTATTGTATATTAATTATAGTTAATTATGAGATGATACAGGCACATTGCCATGCAATGTGCTCAGAACATGCTGTAACTTCAAAGTGTGTTTTAGGAAACGGATTTGGGTATTACCACATCATTTAAAGACAGAAATACTGTTCTTCACTACAAAAATCACCAAAGAACCTTCACTGCCCTGCCTGGTGTTAACGTGCAGGCTCATGTTCTTCAGTGAGCATTTCATATATGTACCTCAAAGAAAAATTAATCAATTTCCATTTGAGCTGGAGTGATAACAGCTTGCCCAGCTGTGCAGTTTGCTGCCTGTGATTGGCCCCATAGAGCAAAGGTAGTTTCTTCTGATGGATTTTTGGAACCACTTTGAAACTTGTCCCTGTTAGAGTTGCCTTTAGGCAACTCCTAGCATGCTATGTTTTGGCTTCTGCATATCTTCTGGCTGCACACCAACATGTGATATTTAAGAGTGTGCTGTGCTCCCCTCTGACTCTACTCCTCTGGAGCAGCCTCTGTGAAATCAGGATTTTTTTAGTCCTTACTCTTTGTCCTTAATCAGAGGCTGTGACAGGAAAAAAAAGAAATTTGCTTTCCAGATTATTTTTTTTCAAGACAGAATTAATCTGTTCGTCATCCCATGGTCTTTATCCTTTTTATATACTGCTAATAATACTTATTATTTTTGGCTTGCACCTTTTGCTGAAAGTCAGATTCTAAAAAAAATGTCAGCTTGTATGACAAGGGACTTCTCTGTGCAACCCATCTCACCAAAGTTTCACAACATCTGCAGGAGTTCTGCAGCAAGCGGGAGCTCAAAGGCCACAGCTCTTAAGTCTTGATCTTGAAAATATTTTCATGTAGGCATAACTTCTCCACCAAAGCTCCCTTCTGTTGACCTCAGGGATGACTTGTGTATTTGAAATGGAACCCCAATATGAACGCTCATGAGTTGCTGACAACAGGAAGTGGGGGAGGGAGGGTGTAAATGCATTGCTGTGGCATTCTCTTTCCTTACCGCGGGCTATCGACCGCCCATCCCAGTGGTCTGCCTACTGTCCAGGTACTGCTCCAGAAGGATGGGCATCTTCTGGGGCTCCACTGGCATATTTGCCAGCCCTTGAAGACATCCCAGGTACTCCAGTCCTTCTTACATGCTCACAGGTACTGAAGGACAGGGTTTAGGAAACAGCATCCCATCCTAAGTAACTTGACTCTATGTCAGAATAAAAGCAACTTTTTTGAAGCTCTTAATAAAAAAGCAATAATTACAGAAATCATTGTCAGGGTCATGACTAGCTGCTGCATCAATATCCCAAGGCAGTCATGATTATCCTGTTTTCTTTAACATGCTGGGGGTGCTAACGGTGTTGGAACTCATGCTGAGAAAAGGGTGCAGGGCTGATGGATGGTAGTGGTTGAGTTGGTCTGTGGGTGATATTGATGGAGGGGAGAACAATGCTGTACTTCAGCCGTTTCAGGTTGCTTCAGTTTTCTGTTAGTGTTCCAGTTAATAATGTTGTTTAAAAAACAGCTCTGTGGTATCTGTAAATGCCTTTTATGAGACGGGGAGAAAGTACTTACATAGATGCTTTCAGTTATCACATATTAATATAAGCACTTGTACCTCTGAGTGATTGCAGAAAGCAAGTAGGCACCTAAGACGTTAACACTTCCTAAAAAAAATGTGGATTTTTTTCAAGTTTGATTTGTTTTCAAGTGGTTTGTAACTGACCACTCACTGTTACGGTGCAACTAATTTTGAGTACCTAAGCAAGGAATTTTTTACATCATAAACAGCTACTCCTGCAGTGAATTTAAAGCTGGTGTCTGTTGTATAGTACAGAAACAAATATATGACTCAGCGCTGGGGAGTAATAATCCCTAGCTGACACATAACACTCCTTATTACTGCATTACTATGACTCTTCACAGGGTAGTTAATAGGTGTTGTTCCCTGTTTTTCAAAAAACTGGAGTAGGATGTATGTCCTGGGTTGCCAACTAGATAGGTAATGGAGTAGAGCCCTTTCAACACCTCCAGTGCTGTGTTCAGTCTTCCATGGCCTCTCAATTTTTGTAGGAAAAGTCAATATGACCTGCAGCACTAAACATAACAAACTTCCCTAATTAAGATCCAGAATTTGGGAAAAACTGTAAAGTGGTGCCTGTTGATAGGCACACTTCCTTTAGGATTCCTGTGTGGGAAGATTTTCCTCATACAGCTGTCTTTGCAAAAGAGTAGACATGTGGCTAACCAGCATCCAAACAGATCTGTTTTCATAAATCTAAATGGGAAGAACTTTTGGGAAAGCCATGAGGCCCTACATAGGCCTATGTGCTACCTGTCTTCTTGTCAGCAAACTGCTACCTCATCCACAGTAAGATGATGCTCCCATCCCAGCATGCTTCCTTGTTATTGTACCCAAATTTATGTGAGGGCTGCCTTGAAAGTTGAGTTTTTACCTCTTCTGCATAATTTCCATGAACCTGAAGAGGAAGGATAGGAATGAAAATGTACTGAAGGCAGACTCTGATTGAAATTATCAAAGATCACAAAGCATCACAAATCTACATATCTATAGCAAGTTTATGTAATCTGTTTGTAAAACTTAGTACCATAGTATAGTTTTAATGTTGTATTCCTGAGATGAAACAACAAAACCTACCAGGATTATTTTTACCTTAAACCTGTCCCCTCCCCAGCTTTGTTTTAAAACTCTTGTAAGTCTAGTTTTAAATACATCTTTGTGGACTTGCAGTCATACCTAGTATATCTTTAATTTCCTGAATTTAAATGCAGTGCCCCTCCATCGGACTGGAGAAAAGGTTGTGAAGAAGGCAGCCTCACTGTGAGAGTCCCTACATTCCTTCCAATTAGTTTGAAAGAGAAGTCTCACTCAGGTGGTGTTTTTCAGTAAGACCATTGACTCTGTCAGACCTGATGAACTGAAAATATATATGAATACAAATGCACCAGATACGTTTGGAAAAGGGTTGTTTTCTTTTTCTGTCATTTACCTCGATTGTATATGAGTTAATCTTGCTGCTCTCGGTGTGGATAGCTTTAATGGAAAGCCTGATAGAGGGTATGCATACAGTCTTCTAAAATGCACGCAACAATGTGGGTAAATATAGAGCTCTTGAAAAACAAGTCTTGTCTAAACTAACCAGAAAAATATTTTTTCTACCATTTATTTGTACATATTTATGTGCTTTTCCAGATTCTCAGACTGCCTAGGGTGTAAGTTTTTCACATTTTTTTTCTACTTTAGGACTTCTGTTGGGAGTCAGTCCAGTAAAAGTTGAAGGTAACTGTTAAAAAACAGTTCTGAGATTTTACTTATTTTTGTACACCAGTAAAGAAGAGACTGCAAAGCTGTTGACTGATACTGGAACAGCATGTTTGGGGGTAAAAAAATTTCTTAATGCTAAATTGAAGGTGTGTGTACATAGATATTTTTAATATCTGGTGCCCATTATTTAGATCACCTTTTATAATCTGGTTAATCACAAGGTGTGAAAACAGATGTAGCCACTCCAGTTGATTTTAGAAACTGACAGGTGCAATTTAGGAAAAACTATTTTAGTGTTGAGTATTTTGCTGCACTATGGTATGTGGGATGGAGGTTTTTTGATTTGGTGTTTTGGATGTTGTTTACTTTTTTTGCTTCAATATTTTGCTGAGAGAGATTTTAACTTTTTTTTTAATGTTTCTTTCCTTCTTTCCCTCATGCATCATCATTCAGTATTTAATAGTGTTCCATAGGATTAAGAAGAATTAATAGTCATCATTTTTCTCTTGCTGTACTATTTCCAGTCTCTTGTAAAAGAGCTTTAATTTTTTAATACTAAAATCTGTCAGATGATTTTAAAAAAAAACAATGGAGAAGATTTTATCACTTTCATTCTTTCTTTCTGAGACCGTATTAATTTTCAATTTATTTTTGGTATTGAAAGAAAATCGGATCAAGATAAGGATCCCATTGAGCTGAACACAGCAGACCTCGAAAGATATATTGTACTCCTGTGATTCACAGTTACTTCAGGCTATTAAATGCCGTGGTTATAGTTCCAGACATAGGAATGCTGCAGTGGTTTTGGACACCTGTCTGTCCGTTCCGCCAAAACGCTTCTGCAAAACTAGAAACGTGGCTTGAAGGTGGCTGGTGCGTGGAGTAACTACAGAAGCACATTGGTGGGAGGTGGAAGAGTGGTCAGGAATTCCTGGTAAAAGTCAAGTTTAAAAAAAAAAGAGGTTTGGCTGCAGACTAGTTGTAGGGTTTCTGTGACAAATCTGCTGAATGCAAAAACTGGAAGAATGATAGGAATGTGCATTGTTTGTCCTGCACAATTCAGCTCGGGGGAGCAGAGTTAATTGGGTTCTTCCTACAGTTTTACTGTGCTTGATAAAGTTAATTTTAGACCTGATTCTGCCTTGTCTGGCAGCTCTGCTCTCCTGTCGGGCTGAGTGTGGGAGAAAGGGAAATGGGTCACATGCACAGAAAGAAACTGGTCTTGCAGACAAAACCTGACAGGCAGCTTTGGTGACGCAGAGCTGAGGCTGCGATCTGTTTATCCGCTTGTTGTTCGGCTGGCTCTGTCTGGGAATAGGACTGGGAACTAATAGGACTCTTTCTGTCGTTAAAGAGAGCGCTGACAGGGAGGGAGTCTCTCTGCTGAGTCAGGAAATGGCAGGTTTGCATCACTACTTCTAGGAGTGCCTATTGAGGGAAAACATATTTACTCCTAATGCAATTTTGTGTACATACACTTCCTCCATTTTTTTAGTAGTAAATAACAGGTTGGCAGTGCAGAATTTTTAATTTGGAACAATCCAGTGAATGTATGTAGTTAAAGAAATCTAGATGAGATTTTGAAATGGTTCAGAATAATAGAAGAGTATATGTGCATCCATGCTGGAGTTGAAATGCTTCTCATTACTTACTGTTTGCTGAATTTGAGACATCAGTTTATTGATCTATTTATATATATATTTTTAAAATAACATGTAGGTTGCTGTTGTGAATGACTGGAAAATTTAACAAGAAAATGTGTCTTGTGAAGTATAAATTAGCAGTATAAAAGATGTCACAGAAAGCTTGTATTTCCTTCTTTTGTGGTCTCCTGTTTGTCCAGGTTATGTGTTTGTGTATACATATAAAGATAACATATATATGAAGTTACTTACTATATACATTTTCCATCTTGCATGTTAAATAGGAGGCTTGAGAATTTCTTCTCGGGGTGCTGAGATTGTAGAAGTAAAATCTGAGCCCTTTCCAATGTTTTTCTCTTTGTATCTTCATGGTTCCGTCAGATTTTGTCCAGGGAGTTTTTTGTGCCCAACACTTCACTATAGCAGGTGGCCAGGAGTTTCCATGCTGGTCCTTCCTCAGCAGGCAAGGAAGGCACTTACACCTGCTTAGATGATTTTATTACAAATGGGTCTGGGTGCAATAATGTGTATGACTTATAGGCTGTATGACAGCTTCATCCTAAACTCTGGATGTCATAGTGATACAGTGGGCAGTTGAACCTCATTTTAGCACAGAGTCAATTCCAACCTTTGGGAAAAAAAACCCAGCAGCCCAACATGAAAAACTAGATATCCAGTGTTGTTTACTGATGAGTCTTTAAGAAAGGTGGACAAGGATGTTTCTTTCACTTTGCTGGTTTAAGTTCCATGCATGAGCCTTAGATTTTAAATATTCCTCCTCAGCTGTGAACTTTGTCATCTTTTCCTGTGAAGGAAAGCAGAAACCAGTGGATTTCAAGAATTTGCCACATGCTAATAGAATAATGGTACCATCTAACTTTCCATGTCTGTGTACCTGACTTGAACATAGAATATGATTTGGAGGTATGAAAGGCTGCTTCACCACAGAGTGATCTATAAAGCTGTTGGACCACAGATCATGCTGATGATCTGTAGCTGCTTGCAATGAATACCTTTTCTGGAAACACTTGGGAGAATAAAAGGAATTCTATTCTCCTTGACAGCTATTTATTTATAGTTCCCAGAAGCTTGTCACCCAGAAGTAATATATTATATATGGTACTAAATAAATATCAGGTACTGTACCAAGACTGGGGAGGATGCTAAATTGAACATGTCAGGTATGTTGGAGTTGGACTAACCTGCCTTCCGGACCTGTCCTCCCATTCATCAGGTATCTGTACACAGGCATCTTTCTGGTCTCAGTAACTTCTTTGCTACTGGTTTTATAGTTAAATGTGTTCCTGTGTGCATAACTGGGAGCTCTTGCTGTTCTCTGTCAGAACTTGTTGCACAGCAATAGCAGGATGCATAGGAATTGCAGAATCAGAGTGTTCTAAGGTGGAAAGGAGCCACAAGGATCATTAAGTCCAACACTTAAGTGAAAGGCTTGATTCTGTGGCTCTCCTATGCCCAGTGTACAGGCAAACTCATGCAGTGTCAACCACAAGAGTCCTGCATCTCTGGGAGCAACTCTGTATGCTGGCTTGGGAAGTTTGACAGGGCAAAGAGGCTGGGGCCAGGAGTTCAGAATAGTCTGAAAGAGTCCAGGAATACACATAGGGAAATAGGAGTGTTTCACAGCTCTGTTTGTAAACTTGTCCAAGCTATACTGGCTCAGAGTGAGCCAGTAGATGAACCTGAGCCTCTGCGGTGATGCCAGCTGTTGTGAGCTGCAGGGATACACCTGCAGGTCTGCTTGCAGTTCCCAAGTGCTTCATGGCATTTCTCAAACTTGATCTGCTGTGAAGCACTAGCAGGCTTGGCTATTGCTGTCATGCCAAGCAAACCGGTGAGGAGCATCCTGGTGAGCCTTGGGAGTGGCCATTCAGTTCACAGTTACTTGTGTCTCCCTGGTGCTTCTGTTTCCCATGGAGAGCATGGCTGCTTGGGTCCTGGGGGGCTTCTGAGCCCTTGTCTCCAGGCTTGAGCAGGCAGCTCTGGCTTGCAGCGTTCCCAGACTGTAATGTCTTCACCAGGAATATTTTCTTTGCTAGTTATTGATGGATACCTCAAAATCTTGAAATATTTCTTCCCTCTAATTAACATAGAGTTTAGCAGCAATTGGCATTCATCAAAGATTCCTGATGGGGGTAAGAAGGTGGGTAAATTTTACTCCTGTCAAGCCAGAGGTAATGGTTTTAGAGCTCAGGGGGCACAAGGAGTTCATTGATAACATAAGTCAGATCTTCTAGGTACTGTGAGTCAGTGTTGACAGCCAGAGAAAGTGGCCTTTCTGGGGTTGTGAGCTGTGACTTAAAATCGGTAAAAAGACTCAAGAGTGTGGTGGTTAGTTGTGGCATCTAATACTGTCTCACTGTTCAGGAAAATGCCTGCTTCCCCATTTTCCTCCAGCTCAAGGTTGTAATTTGTATCTTAATATTGTCTTAAATTAAGCCTCAGCCAATCCAGTATTGTGCCATTTTCCTGTAAGCATAAATTGAGGTGTGCAGGGCACACACAAAACTCCAGATAATCCTTGTTTGCTTTTGACTCTGGGCAACAACTTTGTTGAGTTAGGATGAATAGGATCACCAGTATCTGGCCACCATCTGATGATGTGTCTGAGTCTTTTAACAGTGTGTTCAGTCATGAACAAATGAGTTGTGTAATGTGTTGCTGATCTGCAACCCTGTATCTCAAACTTCAGCTGTAGCAGGAGAGCTTTCTGTTTCTATGGCAGTGGGCAGCCTACTGCAGTCACTTAGGAGGAGCTGCTGTGTCCCCCCTTGTGTCATCATGAGAGATGCATTAAGAGCTGGCTGTTGGGTTAGGTATGTGGCCAGGCATGTGGTGGGACACACCACACAGAGTTTTCACATGTGGAGTGCTGTCTGGAATGTGGACATCTGGTGGGTGTTGTGGTATGAACACCAGTCTGGTACTCCCATGGGATGGACCTTGCAGCAGGCCACTGGATAAGGATATTTTGTTGATTGGGTATCTGCAGCTTCTGCTGAGAGTACTCTTGTCCCAGTGGTGAGGTAAAGTAAGTAGAGTCCATAAATCCCCTTTCTTTGAATTTTCTCCATTCAAATCTCCTCTATCATTTCACTTTCATAAGGCAAAAATGTGCTTGACCTGGCTTTTGCTGTAGGCCAAAGTGCGCACGTATAGTCAGCCACACAGCTCAGCTGCTAAAATTACAGTAACTTAGTCCTGTTTCTAAGCTCATAAATCCGTTTACCCTAAATCAAAGTAGTGAACTCTCTAAATGATTTGTCTTATGAGGCTTCAGCTTTATGGCTTCTTTCATCAGAAATCAGCCTGGTTTTTGTGACACACTGAGAGTCACATGTCATGGATGTAAGTTCCAACATTTGGTACAGCTTTATTCCCCTGGCATCCTCTGAGCTTTGTGATGTTGAGGAACAAGCCTAAGCTATCTGAGAGTAAACACGTCCGCCTGAAATAAGAACTGAAAACATCTGAGTTAATTTAAATTTACTATTGTGAGTTCCTGTGTAAATAAGGGCTTGTTGTTTTATATGTAAGGCAGCTTACATAGTCTAAACAAGTAGGAAATTCTAAATTCTGTTTGCTCATGTGAATTTCTGTAATGGCCTGTGAAAAGTTGTGTGACACAGGCAGTCTGGAGAAAGCAAAACGTCAAATACCAAATACTCACTGAATGATGTAACTGCTTTCTAATCTGATACAGAGCTTGCATATAGTGCATCTTAGCACTGAGCTCTAGCGGCCTGCAGCATAAATGGTCTTCTGAGATGCATCTTGTTAGGATTTAATGTCTTAAAGCAATTCATAATTTAGAAGAGTCACTCTCTCTCTCTCCAAGGGTAAAATTCCCCTTTCTCATAAACATGTGTATACAGTAAAATAAACAAGTTTGATAGAGGTACAGAATGTAAAAGTTGTATGTGTTAAACTGTGTCCCAACTGTTTCAATTTAGTAATTTCACTGTATGTGTAATACAACAGAGTAAAAAGTATGATTTCTGGCAAATTACTTATTTTCTACTTTCTCCAGTGAGACCACTTTAAAACACTCTGCATTTCAGTATGTTTTTAATGTGCAAAGCAATAAGAACTGCATTAGTACTTTTTCAGATAGAAGCTAAAAAAAAGCAAAGTCAGTTTTTCTTCACTAAACACCCATCCAAAGTGATAACAATGCATACAGGATGCTCAGTTATATTTTAGAGTCTACAGAATATGAAATTACGAACTTGAATGTATTTATTTTATTTATCTTTGGCTTTGCTGGGGACCCTTTGTGGTGAAGAGCTGCTCCAGAATAAAGTCATAGAGTGGTTCAGTAGAGGTGTTCAAGCATTACATAAGGTGTCAGGTTGTTTTCACTCTTTCTGGATCTTCTCCTTCAATATGATTTAATTTCCATAACCTGGTATGGGTTTGGAGATCATTATCTGCATTGTGAAGGGTGCTTTTCCATGAAGCAGGGAAGGCCTAATCCCAAATTGTCTAAGGTTGAATAAGAAAACTCTTTGAATACAATGGTGTCGGTAGTTCAGTAATGGTCTGTATTCCTACCTTTCATGCATGCTGATTTAAATTGGCTTTGATTCTAATCTTGGTGTAACCTTATACATTTATATATGGTTTCTCTGTTATCCTGATAGAGACTTTAGGGCTTCCTTAGCAAAACAAGACAGGGAGGGGGTAAAAAAATTAACCCTGGGATTTTTGTCTGATTTGACTCCTTCTCTTCTGCAAGAGAGATGGCTTTGTGGGGCTGGATTTTTGTATGTGATGGTTACCCCACTCTCAGTTTGTTTATAATCTTGTCTGTGATTATAGTGTTGTCTTCTAATGAATGTCTAGGAAAAGAAAGCCTAATTACTTAAAAGCACAGCGTTTTTAATAAGGACGTGTTTTCTCATGCATCACACTGCTTTCTAAAGATGTCACTGAAGCGGAATACAATACATTCAAGTCTACAATGCTCTGTAACACAAAGACCTAACAAGATCTTGGGACTTCAGGAAACATCCTCTGGAATCAAGCCTGGATCGTCCTGAGTACTTGCAGATATGAGTATAGTTGATATGCTGTTACTCGCATAGCAATAATTGATGGCAGCTTTTATTACAAAAAAGGTGATCTCTAAGGTGTGCTGTCCAATATATCTGCTGTCACATCCCCCCTCTCCATAGACACTCTTTTATCAATCTCAGAGCAAACATCTAAATAATAACTCAAAGGAGTTAGTCTTTAGGGCCTTTTTTGTTTTGGGGTGGGTTTTTTGTTTGTTTGTTTGCTTATTTATTATGCAGCTTCTTCTCTCCTGATGATTTTAGGCTGCTTTGGAGTCAGTTCACCACTGTTGCGGGTGTGAGTCTTGCAGAGGGGAAGCTGTGCAGAAGCCGTAGCTATAAGCCTTTGGAGAGAAGGCTGGCAGTACACTGAGAGTGGGCTTTGTGGAGCAAATGGGGCCGTGTATGGCCCCAAGCTTCGCGTTGCTCTGGGGGCAGCTGAGGCTGTTTCAAGTGAAATCTCTGCTGACTTAGGTGACGTAGGAAGAGCACTGAGTTATGTAGTGAGGAAAGGAATCTGCAGCATAAAAACCCCCAGTGCCTCGAGGTTGATGCTGTAGCTGGAAGTGCTTGTCAGCCCTGCTGCACAGATGTCACTCTTGGACATGGGAGCTTCACCCACACTTGCCTTCCTGCAGTCCGTTGGGCAGGCAAGGGAAGGACCCAAGATGCTATTCAGCTCTCCTGGTGTCTCTAACTGTGTTTTGCCCTGTGGTAGCTGCAGGCAGGAACGTGGGTGGCAAAGCTACTCACCTGCCATGAGGTAGTGTGATTGAAGGAATGCTGAGCTGGCAGCTACTGCACTGACCAGGGTGTTTTCAAAGAAAGCTGCATTCATAAGGACGCACGGGAATAAGCAGTTACTGTTCGAGTGCATTGTGGGGTGTTCATCATTCTTTATTCATCGGCACTGGGTGGTCAGTGTCGTGTGCTCTCCTCTGTTCCAGGTGATGGGTGAATGTTCTAGGCAAGGCAAACTTTGAGGAAGGGTTGATGTGCGAATACTTTTCTTTCTGCAACAAGTGAGTTCACTGCAGGAAAGTGAAAAGGTGCAAGGTGGCTGTTACTGTTCTCCTCCGTAGTTTGAATCTCTCTGCTTTGGTTCCTAATGCAAAAAGAAAAGGGAGTCTGATCAGCTTTCAAGAAAAACTAAAAGCAGATTTGCCACATTTGAGTAAACCAAAATTACGGCAAATAGGAACTATCCTGTGATCTGTGACTTTGTTGTATCATTTACAATTACTTGGACATGATCAATTCCTTAACTGAAAATTGACTGTGCAGCAAATCATTATTAAAAAGACAAACCTCAACCACAATGCTGTGCCACTCAACAGAAAAACATGGAAAATACTCCTGTACTCAGAAATTCGTTCCTTAAATGCAGAGGAAGGGATTTCATCAGCAATTATTCTCTTTGCATGAATAGTTTTGTATTGATAGTTTCATTTCAGTAAACTATATTTTGACTTGTCTGTGGGCACAGCTGCCACTTCTGCTGTAGCAGAGCAGCTGGAAGTAAAACCTTGAGTTTATGACCTGACATGTATACGTAGTTAGATGTAGATATATCTTGTCTAAACCTGTATCTATATTTCCATCTAGGAATATCTGCATAAATATAATACAGTTTGTAAAGCTCATTAAAAGTTTAGAGGCATTTACAAGTACTCAATTTTACAGGTGTTAAACAATCAGCAAAGATTCCCAGTAGTGATCAAAAGAGCTGAGAAAAACAATATTTCCATCTTTGTTTCTCTGTGGTTATAAAGATAGGAAGATAAACCACATAAAGCCTACCTGTAATCTTAACTATCCAATCTTGTTTAAGGTGTGGCTTACTTGTGAAGTGGCTTTTTTATGTTGGCTGGAGGTCTCTTGTTTTGGTTTTTCTCTGCTGGAGAACTACAGGAGCAGTTTTCACCACCCAGCTGGAGCCAGACTGTTGGAGTTTTTTTTCATGAAGCCACTTCTTCTTTGACTGTTGGTTAAGAAATGCAAGTTTTAAATAGGTGATAATATAAACAAAATAAGAACCCAAAGTTTAAATAATCCATTTTGCTAAGAGAACTTCTCCTTTCAGTTTTTATGGGCCTCTGGTACTTTCTTGGTGGTTCTCCAGAAAATCTTGCCAAAAGGAGATCTAATGAAACAGTACAGGTCAATATGCTCTACTTGTGGCAACATTGTTTTTGACTGCAGCACTTGGAGTTTACAGTTTTACTCCATATTTTTGAGGTGTGCAAGGCATTATTAAAAAAGAATAGCTGACAACAACAAAACCCCAAATTAAAAAGCAGATGTTTTCCACACTTTTCCTATTCATAATGTACTCAAAAAGCTGAATCACAGACCATGGGACATGGCAGCAGAGAGAGCCTGTGTTTTATGTGTTAGCGCTCTCTTTCCAGACCTCACTGTTTCTTGGGAATGCCTACGTCAAATGTTTTCCTACAGTTCTTTTTTCTTTTTGCTTTTTTTCCTTAAATCAGCCTTCTAGCTGGTTGTGTTGTACTGGAAGTTGCTGTTGCTTCCATGGGTGGTCCTGAGGCATCCTTCTTTTCAAGAAAATATCCAGTGTGTAAATGTTTTATATTGAATGCTTTGCCTTCATATTTTGGGAATCTGCCTGTGCGGTCTTATATCTCTGGATTTCTTCTGCAGGGATAGGCCTGTGCACTGGAAGTGTGAATTAAAGATAACTGACTGTGGAAGTGGTGTACTTTTTCCTGTGAGCTGACTTTGCCCTTGTACTGAGAATGTTTACAATGATAAGAACTCATTTGTGCTTCCTAAGCTTTAGCCAAATGTTTGACTTATCATAATTTAACTGTGATATAAAGCAAACTGAGGTATTTAATGCCAACATCAGAAAGACTTACCAAAAGCCAGTTTTCACAAATCCAGTTTTAGTCATGGACTGGGATGAGTCATTTAATCTGATGCAGTGAAAACAGAAAAGATGCTGAAGCACAGACGTGTGAGTTCATCTTCCACTTTTCATGTTTCAGAGGAAAAATTTTCCAATCTGGAGGAAATTTTTAAGCTGTCTGCGGTGTAACTTGTAACTTTGTGAATGTCCCAAACAGCAAGAATTCAGGACAGTGTTAATATTGATCATGGAAAAGTAGGTGCTTAGAGTTCACTGAACTAAAGAAGTCTCCCTTCTGAGTTCATACAGTGGTATGAAGGAGGTAGGGTTGATCAAATAACCTGGTACATCCACAGTCAAGTCTGCTTCTTTCCTTCACCACAATATTGCAGTTTACGTCAGCACAGGAAGTCAGGTCATAGATAATGACCATAGGTGGTAGGATGTACTCATTCCAGGAGCACAAGGAATAGTAAACTGTACAAGTATTTGCTGGTCCACAGAAGCCTGCCATCATTGATACCCAGAGCATTCAGGAGAAACCCATCTGCTTCCCCAGTCTTTTGAAAATGTTGAATACACATGGAGATCATTTTTTCAGATTGATGAGCACCTAAATGAGTTGTGGTTTGTTGGCTCATATTTTTAAAACTTTTTATTAATGGAGTTCGGTTTTTGTAAAATTTGTTTATTAAATGACAAAAAGGGTCCAGCATTGTTAGTAGTATTGCATTGTGAATGGGCATCAGAAGATAAAGACAAAGGACCTCTCAGTGTTTCTGAGTTGCTGCTTAATGATGGGTATGTGTTTGCGTTCACATACGCATGAAATCCACCTATTCTGAGAGGGCTTCATGAAGGGCCCAGCATTTAATAAGCAAGGATCCACAGCTATGTTTGAGAGCTTTTTGTGTTCCAAAGTGCCCCTCCAGTTAAAATCTCTTTAAAAAGAAAAGAAAAATCTTTTCCTGCTTCTGTGGAAGTTTCAGTGCAAACCTGGACTACTCATAGAAGGAACTGTTTCAGATGATTTTAAGTGTTCGATTGTTGAAGGGAGCTGACAAGGCTGTTGCAATGAGATTCTTTGTGTTGCCATTTAAGGCTTGTGAAAGGCCCATGCACCCCAGAGATTGCTGCCAAATTAATGTATCCTATAGCAATTCCAGAGTACTACAAAGGCCTTACACCTCTTTTCTCCCAAACTGCAAACTCTGGCAAACAGCAAGTTATTTTAAAAATTTGGTTGGAAAGTCCTGTCCAAGCTTACCAACATCTTTTGGAATCTTCACTGTTTCTGGTAAGGTTTTGTGAGCAGATTATGTGGGATTGTCTGTCTAGTTGCTTACCAGCTCATCAGTGGCCTAGACTTTCAGGGAAGACTTGTTTGTGTTTAGACCCTTGAGCCTAGAACAAGAGACTTGTGAATAACCTGTCCACTGCAGACCTCCCAAGATGGCAAACATCTGGATTTTAGATTTTGTTCATTAGGTGCCACACATGATTTGATGAGGAAGCTCACTTGCTTCCTTTTTGCTCTCTTGCTTGCTGAGGTTTTTTTAGAGCTTGCCTCAGAATCACAGTAACTTCTTGTTCTTCCTCCTAGTGAAAAACAAGCTTTTTAAAAAATCAGAATGTAAAAGAAAGCTTGGACTCACATTTTCTAACACAGTTAAAATACCTTGCCATGTTTAGATTTCATGGTTGGTTGGTTTTTTTTGTTTTTTTTTTTAAGTGGGGCAGAGGCATTTGCAGATTTCGCTTTGTAGTATTGGGTAGCTTCCTGGAAGAAACAGGAAGGGTTGAGGCAAACTAGCTGTGCTGCTTGTTCTCCAGATACCAGTATTTCCAGCTCTTCTGCATTTGGAATTGCTGGCAAACAGGTAGCATGGCTGTAATCTCAGGTTACCACCAGTCATATGAAGCAGGGTCATCGTTCTTGTGGATCATGCGGACAGAAGAAGTCAGACCCTGAGGTGTTTAATTGTGCTCTAAGGCACGAAGAAACATCTGGGAAACAGCAGGCTGACTGACCTCAGCTTGGTCTCTGAGAGGACTGCGGTACTGGTCCTCCTGAAAGTAATTTTTAGGCACATGGAGAACAAGAAGGGGACAGGGAACAGTCGGACTTGAGTTTACCGTGGGCAAATTGTTCCTGAGTGTGAAGTGATTGAGAGAAAAAGCTGTTGGCAAAGCGAGAGCAGAGGACCTTGTTTGCTTTGATCATACCAAGTTTTTTGACACTTTCATTAGCATCCCTGGAGCCAAACTGAATTCCCA
This sequence comes from Pomatostomus ruficeps, assembly GCA_013400735.1. NCBI lineage: Eukaryota > Metazoa > Chordata > Aves > Passeriformes > Timaliidae > Pomatostomus > Pomatostomus ruficeps. The sequence goes on from VYZT01047267.1 coordinate 48,757, forward strand.
CTGGATGGATTGTTAGATAGACTGCAGTGTGAAAAATTGGCTGAGCCAGCATTGAACTGGCAGAGACTTATTGGCAGTGTTCCTTGGGGGCTGATACTGGTGCCAGTGTTTAATATTTTCATTGGTCGTACGAATGATGGGTTGGAGCGCACCCTCAGCACATCAAAGGTGACACCAAATTGATGGAAGCAGTGGATTACAGGAGCTGCCATTCAGAAAAGCTTGAGAAAGCTGGAGTGGGCTAGCAGGAGCCCAAGAAGTTTAACAAAAACAAAGGCAGAAAACAGCTTTGCAGAGAAAACCTGGTGATCGTAATGGGCAGCAAGTTGACTAGAATTCAGCAGCAAGAACTTGTAGCCACAAAAGCAAACTGTAGGCTGGGCTGTGTGAGCAAAAGTGTAGACAGCAGGTTGAGAGAAGGTTTTTCCTGCTCTGAGCTCCTGAGACGGAATACCCACACAGAGGGACTGTAGGGAACACAGTCGAGGTGGTGGGTCACAGGTGCTCTGACCCAGCCACAGAGGTGGTTGGGTCAGAGCACATGACATACCATGAAAGGCTATGAGAGCTCCTTGTGTTTCACCTGAGGAGGCTGAGGGGATGCTCCAGTTGGCTCCAACTATCTGTAGGATAATTACGAAGAAGAGGGACCTAGACTCCTTTTAGAGATGCATAGTGAAAGGACAGGCACAAGGTGATTGTCACAAGTTGCAGGTGGGGAAATTTGAGTCGAGCATAAGGAAAAATCCTCCATTTTGAGAGTGGTGGAACAGGTGCTGAAAGAGGTGGTGGATTCTCTATCCCTGTGTGGGGTCCTGAGCAGCATGGTTCAGCTTTGAAGCTGCGTCTGTCTTGAGCAGGACTACAGACCCCTAACTGCTGTATTTAATGTTTAATATTGCCCTTTTCTTAAATAATGGTTTGTTAGTGCATGAAGATTAATAACTATATTATGGCATTTGAAGAGGAACAATGCAAAAATGTTTTTTTCCTAAATCTTTCACATGTAGCTCATGTCACATTTCTAGCTTTAGATCTTTTGAAGTGGACATTGCTGAATCCTGTGATTGTCTTTCTATGAATTAAAAATAAGCCAAGTTTCTTTCTCCTTAAAAGAGACTGTTATGTTCAGCAGAACTCGAGGTGGTGATGCATTTTGCATATGAGCATGCATATGGCTTGAGAATGGGAGCATTGTCTACAGCCCTGCTTTCTTTTGATGGCTTAGTTCAAAGCTTATTTGAGAGAGAGATTAAGGAAAAACTCTGAAATGTCTTATAGCATCAAGCTACCTCCCTGGCAAAGAATGCATTTTCTTGTTAGCTTGTTTTCTTCTAGGAATTTGAAATCATTCGTACTCAGCATCTACGGAGCTTCAGGAGAATGTGGCTATAATGCTACAGTGAATTGCCGTCTATGAAATATGGGCCTACTCAGTTACACACTTAGACATTGTTTGCTTTCTAGCTCATACTGGTATATATGTCGCTCTCAATTAAAGCAATTTTTTAAATTGTGGTATGAAAGTAAAATTACTTTTCTTAAATTTTGTAAGCTCTGTGGGTTTGATCTTTAGACCTTTTCCATCAAGTGAAGTACTTTAAATCTGCATGCAGAATTTTAGCTTACATTTCACCTGCAAAAAGAGCAGTAGACTTAGGCCTGGTATTGTATGGCATCCTGGGGGAACTGCTTTGTTAACTTGGCTCAGATCATTTTAACGCATGGGCTCTTAGAAGGGACACACCAGAGGGAATGCACAAAATATTCTTACCCTAGAAAGAACTTGAAGCAGTGTAGGCCAAAGTTTCCATGCCTTTTTAATGGATTAACTGAATAGCTGAGTGCAACAATTTAGGCAATAGGATAATGGAACTATGAAGCTTTAAATTATTTTCATTATTTCGATAGGTGTTTAAAGGGGAATTTAATGTGCTGAATAGCTGGGGCTGCTTTACTGAGGTTATACATGGAATTAGACAGCATTCTGCCTTCTGAGGGCTTTTTAAGTAACATTGTTTATTCCTTTTCTTTTATCTGTGTGTTATGTATTTTTTTTCTACTCTTTCAGGCGTTGTGTGTGTATGCCCTGTTCTTGTATTCAGGGGCAGCTTTGTAATTTCCTGCATCTCCAGATCTTTGCACTGATTTTTATCCAATTGTGCCCAGAGGTAGTTGCACTATCCTGTAAGTTTTCCAGGACCTGTAGGTGGATTATTACACTGAGGATGTTGGAGAAGCCCCAGATCAGGCGGGTTCAGCGGTGTGTGTAAGGGCTTTGTGCATCAGGAGTGGGGGACAGGCCTCGGGTCTCTGGTGAGGTGCACACGGGGCTGTCCATGGGAGAGATGGGTCCCATGAACAGATGGGGTTGTCCAGCCAGCTTCCTGCTGCCGGTGCCGTGCTGGGATGATGCCGCTGGCTCAGCGAGGCTGTGCCACTCCCCAGGGCTAAGCAGGGGCTGTGGGGTGCAGGGGCAGCAGCGTGGCCCTGCCAGGGGAACCTGCTGCCTGTGGCTCCCACTGCAGCCTCCGGGGCCACCCGCCTGGACCTGCATCTACAGTGTGCCTCGCTGGGCATGTGTAATGTCTCTCTGATTACCCATGGAACGAGCACACAAAAAGATTGATGAATGCGAAAGTTTTCTTTTCAGTTTCTTCATCTTCTGGAAGGGAGAGACGGCAGAAGGGAGCAGGGGCTAGGATCAGAGTTAAACACTTTTCCCAGTTTGACCTTGAATTTGTTTCTGACCTTTTGTCTAAGAATTTTCACCTCTGTTAGGCTCTTTCCAAACTGCAAAAGTTAGGAAGATAGCAATGTTCCCACCTTTTATTAAAGTGCTTTGAACTCAAGACAGAATGAATAAGATCTAAGCATTTTTTATTATTATTTTTCCCCAGAGAATTTGTTTCTGCCACAGCTAACAAGTCTTTCAGTAGAATAATAATCAAGATGATGTTTGGTAATGATACATTTTTAACTTTGGCTCTATCACAGACTCTTGAGTTCAAATACTTTTTCTGTAGGCATAGGTGGGCGCAAAATTATTTGTATGTTACTGTGGCTCTGTGAAAGTATATTACAGAAATAGAACCATCTTACTTTTAGGCTCCCAGAGGTTCATTGTGAAGAAGCCCAGGTATTTTCCTTGATTGTTTGGCTACCTGACACAGTCTTCCATAAATTTCCAGGTGGAATGGAAGCACATACATGCCTTTCCATACATATTAAATTCAGGATCTGAATATGCACTGCATGTTTCACACAGGTTGTCTGCATGGTATGCAGAGCAGGTTTGATGCTGTCTCGGGCACACTACTCCATGGGCACATTTAGCCATTTTTTAGGATACCTGGTGAGCCCAATTCCTTACACTTGGAGAATAAGAGGATATTTGATACGGGACACAGAAGACAGGAAGTAATTGTTCTGATTATGAGACTAAGATGTTACGTGGCCAGTCTTAGCTGAGTATTTCAGTTTGGGGCCTGTGTATTATCACAGGCTGGGTTGAGTGTAAAACATAAACCTCTTGATACGGCACTGTGTATTTTTTGCTTTATCCAAAGTGTGAGGAATGCTTAGAACACGCTTCTTACTCCAGGATTTTCTTGTGTTTAGTTAACACCCTAGTTATTTACAGACTTCTAACAGGTCAGAATTTTCTCATGATAAGAAGTCATTATGTTGTACTGAAAAAGCTCCACATAATGGACTGACATTTGTGCCTTGTTTCCATGGCTAAGATGGATAAGGTTGGGGGGGTTTCCCCCTTTTTCTTTCAGTTCCTTAGTTCTGAAATCAGCTGATTCCTGGCCCAAACTCAGTTCATCAGAATGCTAAAACTTAGGCTTAATTCAAGCATCTACTTACCATTGCACAGTCAAGAGTCACATAATAAAATAACAGGAAGTGATAGAAATAACAAACTTTTTAAAAATTTAGAAGATAAGGAAAAGGGGAAGTTTATTTTTAAATTCCAAATTGAAATAAAAAAGAAAATAACCACTAGATGGCACTTGAAAATTATGTATTAAGATAGTATGTCTGCTTTCAAAATCATTACAAATGTTCATAGACCCAAAAGGTTTTTATGTGGATCTGCACAATTCTGAGAGACGGTGATGTTTCCAAAACCAGAATTAAAGTTCCTTTAGCTGTATCTTTCTGTGATCAAACTAAACCACTGCACTAAGGAATCTAGTCTGAATTAAAAGCTCATTCCTGAGTTCTTCAAAAGCTGCCTTTAGCAAGATGATAAATACAAATATAACTGATTGCTAATTAGTTTGGTTTCCACTTATTTTTCATGGAATCATAGAATCATTTAGGTTGGAAAACACCTTGAAGATCATTGAAGTCCACCACTAAACCTTGTCCCTAAGTGCCAGATGTATGTCTTTTAAAAGACCTCCAGGGATGGTGGCTCAACCAGATCCCTAAGCAACCTGTTCCAGTGCTTGACAACCCTTTCGGTGAGGAAGTTTTTCCTTATATCCAATCTAAATCTGAGGCCATTTCCTCTTGTTGTTTGGGAGAAGAGATTTATAGCTATTTGTTTTAGCAAAATTCTGCTCTGCCTTGGCATTCTGTTTACCTTCTTGGGTTATGCCTAATTTGAGATATAGTGTATTTTGGCAAAGTGTTGCTGCTTTAATACGGTCAATAGCTTGGAAATTAACTCAGGGTTTGGTAATGAGGGGTTCATACAGGAAACAGACTGAAAAGGGTTTACTTTTCATTTTTGGCTTCACACACTTGCCCCTCTTGGTAGAGGGAGAGGATTGAAGGTGATTGTGACAATTTGATTCTGAAGAAAATATTTTCATAGCTAGGAATTTATTATCAAGTCAGTTTTGTGGTGTTTCTGTTAGTGAACATGGCACAAGCCGCTTTTATTTGGAATTCTTGTGTAGCCTCTTTATTGTTGTTTCTGAGATGCATAAAAGTTACATTGCCATGATTTATGGGCTTTATATTGAAGATGCACAAAGCTAAGTAAATACTTTCTGTAGCCATTAATTTGATTATTCTTCCATAGAAGTAGTGGGTAGTAGCTGTTCAAGGGGATGTTTAGACAACTGCCTTAGCCTCTTGCACTTGAATTGAAGAGAGCAGAAGTAGACAAAGTATAATATTGGGTTGTGCGGGGATACTTTATGGCCTATTAAATATGTATTAAGGGAGTAATTCTTTCATTTGCTCATACAGCTGTATATGGTTCCCCTGACACTGGTGGTAATTATGAGTGAATTTTATTATGAAAGCTGTGTTACGCACATGGTAAACCTTAGAATGGGTTACAGTAGTGGAGGACACAGCTGCACTGTCCTGGTTTTGCACAAGACACTGGGATACAATCAACAAGACGTGAAAAGGAGAGTTGAACAATTTTACCATTCAGCTGTGCTCCCCCTGCGATGTGTGCTGCAGGAACGTCTCCTCTTTGTGCTGCTCTGCACTGCACAAAAGCACTTGGCTGTGTTTCTGTCGTGACTGTGCCCTACAGCAATTTGTATGCCTGCTACTCAAAGATGAAAACGGAGCTTTGGGAGTGGCAAGTCAAGAACATGGACTTTTTTCTCTTTTTTTTCCCATTCATAGGGTCTCATCCTCTGAAGGCTGTGAGCAGATCTCCAGGCCATCCTTCTTGTTCACATAAAATTCCAATTAGACTTGGATTTCTTACCTGATAGGCGCTTCAGTGGGTTGCTGAACTGCAGATGCCCTCCTGGGAATGATCTGATGGGAATGTCCATGCACTGAAATTAATTAAGTATTTCCTGTGGCCATCTTACCTGTGAGCTCACTGGCTCTAAAAAGCTCTTTATGCTGAGATTAGGCATTTAGTGACTTGGAAAAGGTAGAGAGAACTTCTGGTGATGCAGAATCACAAAGATTTTCATTTTGAAACATTGAAATAATGGGAAATGCAGGAATGACAGCTCTCTTTTCTCAAAAAGCCCTTGCAGGCTCAGGTAGAGCCACTCCCACAGGAATACAAAGCAAATGTTTCATAGTGTGCTCTCTCAGCTCTAACTTGCTGAAAGTCAGTGGGTTTTTGGATTGTGATGTTGCTATGGTCTGTGATGCTCTACAGACATGCACTCATCTCCTGTCTGAGAGGTGGCCGCATTTTGCAGTCTACTCTGTGTTCCTGGAGGAAAAGTGCTCTGTTGATAAATGACTCTGGTGTCAGTAGAGAGCTTTGTAGTGGGTGTTGTCATTATGTCCCCTCTGTGGAAGGAGGTATTGCAACTGTGGAAGGAGGTATTGCAAAGTAGGTTGGGCTCTGCCGCCTCTATGTTTTGAATTTCAGGTATTTATTCTGCTCACCTTCCCAGGTTTCTTGGTGCTCTCTCCTCTTGTGGCAGCAAATGTAGAAGCAAAAAGAAATGCTGCTTTGGAGCAAAACGATGCCAGAATTTCCAGTCTCTGTGGGTTACATCTCCTTCACCTAGGAGCAGAGGCAGGTTTGGTAGCGCGGGTGTCCCAGTGTGTCCATCCCATGGGTGAGCGACCTCACCTACATGTGCAGAAGGCCTTGCCCTGCTTCCCAGTTTGTAGTTCCTTTGCATTAGCACTGCACCGAGCATGCAGTGAGAGAACCCCCTGCCTGCTCTCCAGGAGCTCCAGGTACAGGAAGTTGCTAGGCCAGTAATCCAGGTGCATTTTTCCAGCAGATACACAGTGTTGTAGGCAGACCTGCCGGTGATCTTTTGGCATATGGGGTGGTTAGCACCTGGTGCCCAGAAAGGTGAATCTCACCCTAACAAATGCTTGTCTTCTGCACTTAATGACCCAGAAATTTTGGCTAGCAGAGTGTGTCACTGGAGTCTTGCTTGATGAAGTAAGTAAAGCTGTAGCCTGTGACTTACTGGGTTTCGCGTTTTGGTGTTTCTGCTTCTGCAGCTGCTGAAGTCTGAAAGGAGTCCTGCAGTAGCAAATGTCCTAGTGTAACTTAAATTCAAGACAACAAAAAGTCTTGTTATGGTTAAAACCTGAGTCTTCAGACAACTGCTTTTTCCTAAGTGACTCTAGGCTCCTGTTCATATGCTTCTGTTTGAGTAAAGATGTTGGTGATTTACTGCCCCAGATCTGTTTCTGCAAGACAAACTCTTCAATCAGTTCTTTCCTTTCATCTGCACCCAGCGAGCCACTTCACAGAGGCAAAAGGTGCTAAAGTGAGTACAGTTGTTCAGCATAAAGTGTTTCTCATACTAGACAAGGCTTGGTTGATTTCTTTGCATTAAAAAATGCCAAAGAAAATATTTCTTAATTTGCATGTCTGAATGAAAAGAGGAAGAGTGGAGTTGAAGTTTAAACTCTATTGACTTTTGTTATATGTTGCTTTAGTTCCCCTTTGGTAGGTATGAAAGGGATACTTTAAACCCCCTCCCCCCCAAAATGCAAAAAAAGTGCTGTTGACATTTTTCAATTATCTTGGGGTTTAATTTTATGTATTAGAGAACAAAGAAAGCAAGCAACTGAGATCTGAGTTGAGAATAAGGAACAGTTTTAAATCATTTCTGAGGATGGAAGAGTGTGTCATTAAAAATTAACTAACACTTGTAGCTGTGTTGCTAAGTGTTTCGTGTGGTGACAGTCTCTCCCAAACCTCCGCTGGCAAACAGGACCCCATTGAGTCTCAGCATGTCCCCCATTAAACCATCACATCTCTGAAAATTAGAAAGCTCATTAATGGCTTTCTGCTGTGAAGCAATAAAGACTATATTCACTGACTGGTCAGCAATTAGTGCCAACTTGTTTTTGTCATACATTATAGAAATATTCTGGTTCAGTTATTCCAGAGCTAAAAGAAACTTATTTTTTTAAAAAACCCACTTTTCGTATTTGTGTAGGTGTATTTTACAGCCAGCAATCTCCTTTTGCTTTCATTTGAAAATTCAAATACCTCTTCAGCTCACTAGACTGCTGAGAACACGAATTCATTTCCCAATCTCCTGCTTCTTTATTGAAACAGCTCAGGTCACTGACTCAGTAGCCCCCAAGACAACAAGCTATTAGTGTCATAGTTCAGTCCTCTCTTTTCTCATTAGTATTTGTTTTTGTCATGTAGTAGAGAACTTAGTGTAAAACAGAGCAGAAAGTGTGGAAAATCCACTCTAAACTCTGCCTTTGCTCCTTTTTACCAGTAATCTTCATTGAGTCAACCAAGGACTGTGCTGGGCTCCAGGAAATGTGGGATTTTTTTAAGGTGTAACAGGAAATCAGAAATTCATTTCCACTGTTCTCATGGAAATGAGAGTTGCTGAAGCTCAGATGGTGTTCAATGGAGAATCTTCAACAGGGACTACACCATAGTGTCACAATCCATGTCTATGGGGTTCTGCTTTTATAGCTCTTGCATTTCTATCTAACCTGAATTACAACATGTGCCTTAGAGCACTTGGCTGCTTTTGAAGATCTTCATAAGGATTTTGGTGTTTATGGATGTAGTTTATCGAGTGTACTTTATTTAGCACAAACAGCATTCTCAGTGACAGATCAACCCTGGGATGAGATAGTCCCAAAATTAGTACTGCTGAAGTTGGTCACCTGCGTATATAAGGTTTTTTAAATAACAGAGAAAAATAGGAGAAGAAACTTTATCAAATGTAATCAAAAGCTTGTTGTCAATGAACACTTGAAAAACAACTTGTAAACAGTTATGTAATTGAAATAAAAACATAGGCAAAAAAATGCTAAACAATGTCTTCTCCCCTGCTTTCTTTCCACCATCCACCTATTTTCTTAAGGAATCTTAATTTTTTTTCTTCCGAAGCTCTATTAGCTATACATATTTATAAGACATCCAAGAAGACTGTGATTCTTTGATTAATGTTTCTAGGACCAGAAGGACAGCCAGCACACACACACCCAAGAAAATTTTTAGATTTTTTGTACTGATGTAGTATTTCTGTAATGTTTGATCTCTGTATGCACTAACAGTAGGTGTAGAATGTCACCCTGAAGGTATCTTGCTGTCAATGGATCATGAATGTCACCCTTGACAGGTATGCTCTAGTGATGTTATAAAGCGTATGTGGCTTATTTTAAGCAAAGTTGTCCATACCTTTGTCTTGTCTTGTTGAAGTATTCCTACTTTCTCCCTAGTGGCTGTCACTTCATTTTTGTCATCCTTAAGCTGAGAAGTAACTTGTAAAATCTTGTTGCCTGGTTGTAAAGATTTTTACTCTTGTGAACTCCTAAAAGACATTACATCTGCCTTAAAAGATACATGATATTTTTACTGATATCTGTAGAAGAAATTACTTTTTTTTTTTTTGTGATATGGTTCATAAATTCCAGTTATTGCAAACTTTGCACTTCAGGTGTTGTGTATCTTCTCTACTTTTAAGCCCAAATCTCTCAAAGATTGCCCATGACTTGTTCTGTGACTTTCTATGGAACTTTTCAATTGCCAAGCTTAAATGTGTGCTTCAGTTCTTGTAGGGTCCACATACAGCTCTTTCTTTAAAAGCTTGCTGGTAGGGATGCTTGCCCGTGCTTGGGGATCCCTGAAAGTGAGAGAAGCAGCTGATATTTTTGTTTGCTTCTGTCTGCCAGCTTCCAGTCTCTCATGTAAAACAAGCAACTAACGTGCTATTGATGATGTGTCAAGAGTGAAAAAAAAAATCAGATAAATAAATAGAATCTGAAGAGTCAGGTAACTGGATTCCATTGATGTTTTGCCATTCAAGAAGTAAATAGTGCCAGTAAAACTCTCACTGTTGTTTAATCATAATCATACATGCATTCTGCTACATCTTGCCAAAAGTAAGGAAAACGTCCATGTTAGCTGTATTTTGCATTTGCCTGGATTTTTTTATGGTTTCTCTCAAATTATATGAGTATGTGAATATATCAACAATTATGACACAAATGCCCATAAAGTGGGGAGGGGTAGTGAAATAGAAGATGAAGAAATCCAGAGGAAAACAAGTTTATCACACTATGTTGGCATCCATTTTTAAGAGGAAAAGTCCCATGTGGTATAATAGAAACTGAGCACATTTCTCATTGTGCCAGTCCTGTATGTGACTGACAAGGTCATCAGCAAAAAGTGCACACCAGAAAAAGTCTCTGAAATAAATGGAGGTCAAAACTTACGGGGGTCTGAATAAGTAAAAATCAGGGAAAAGGATTTGGAAACACAAAAGTATTTAAAAATAGGATATGATCCACCCTTAAGGGGAAGGAAATAATTTTATGTGTTCATGTTATGAATGACCCCTTATTTTATAGGAAAGAAGAGGAGGCATAGAGGATAGAGTATATAGCTTGACATACTTAAGAAGTGAGGGACTTCCAGGCCATGCTGTCAACATAAAAGTTTGAAGTCTGTCTGTGGCCTCAGTCCTTCCATCAGTGGGGTCAGAATCAGAAGGGATTTTGTTGTTGACCATTGCAGAGATGCACACCGAAGCAGAAGCGAAGAGTGACTGTGTTTTTCTGTAGTAAATGGTGCTTGTATGACAGCCAGGATCTGACTTACTCTGTGTTGTAAAATGGTTCGCAATTTAAAAAAAACCAACCTGTTGAACATCCCTTGAATTTCTGAAGCTGAGCATGCATTTTTATTTTAGCACTAAGGTGTGATGAGTTTTGATTAATCTATTTTAGTGGTGAGTGTTTAATACCTAGCCTTCATGCATGAAAAACAAAAATTATTTGTGAGCTCAGCTGTGGTGAAGAGGTGTAAGGTACTGAGAGCTCCTTTGGGATTTGCAAGGTGACTGGTGCCTGGCTCTGTGCTGCCTTACCATACTCAGCATAGAGCATTGGCAGGGCCCCAGGGGTGATGGAGAACACACGTAAAATACACTGTGGGATCACCTAAGTCCTGTGAAGTCTTCCCTTGCTCATCCTTTTAAGGGCAGCAGGCAGAGAGGTGCCAGCTAAAGGCAGTGCTGTTGTTGAAGTAGCCCTGAGACTTCAGCTGAGCTTTGTAAAGGAGGATCATGGAGCACTTCTCAAACATAAATTTAGTTTCACACTAATGAGGTAGAATGCTACTAGTAGTACTCATCATACTTAGGATTGGCTGTAGACAGAAGATTAGCTCATGTACACGAGTGAGTGGTAGGGGCTGGAGTAGCTCTCCCCGTTGTACTTGTAGCGTATTTATCCTGCTCAGAAATAGGCCACATGCTTTATTGACTACAGTAATAGGCAGATCTGTATCACTTAGCAATCTCTGAACAAATCTCTGCCACCCACGGGAGCTGAAGTTCCTGCTTGAACATTAACTCAGCTTTGTTGATTTGTGTCTGAAAATACCCCAAACAAGAGCAAATGGTGGCTCAGCACTTTAGGAAGAGAGATGGAGAGCACAGTGCAGTGTGGTACATGGCAGAGGTCACAGTGGGATAAAAACTATTTCAAATATGCATTTTGTGATACTGGATTGTGGCTTAATTTTCCACACTTTAATGAGTTTTTTAAGCCAAAGTGGTTTATGTATTTGGATCTGCTTTGCAAGTCATGGATGAAGATTTAGGTGAAATGGTGTGGTTATGTGCTGTATAAAACTCCCTGTAATCTACAGGAGTTGGTTACAGAAAATGAACAGAGGAGCTGGTGATAAGAAATCAAAATTTAAATGTCTTCCAGGTAGAAGTGGCATTATGTGGAAAACAACTTAATGGGACAAAGTTACTACAAAGTTATAGGGCTTCCTTGATTAGTTGGCAGCAGGTACTGCTGACAAGTGGGGAGGAGCTAACAAACTTCAGTATACATCCAGGAAAATACCATTTTAAAATGTAGGTTAAAATTTCTGAACCTCCTTCCTTCAGTTGTTCCTCCAGCAAGGAGTGGCTGAGGGTCCTTCAGCTTTCTGCACTGTTGGAGTTTGCAGGGGAAGCAGCTGCTTATGCACATTTCTGGTGCTAATAAGGGCACATTGCCAAAATGCCAGTGAGTTAACCAACAAGAAACACCTGGAAGAGATCATCCAAAACCAGAAATAGTGCTCACTAAATGAGTGGGATAGAAGTGTGGCTGGAGCTGTGCAGGTTCTGTGAGATGGTTCTTGTGGGGCATTTCCCTCAGAGGTGGCACAATTGGTGAGGCAGCTGGTGTAAGTGCAAGCATGGCAGCTTTCTCTTCTTCATTGTAGGCTGAAACATTAGCGTTGTACCAGGCATCTTACAGAAAGCAGCATCCTAAAATGCACTGTGGCCTTGCAGTTACAAGGTTTGACTCTTTATATGCCCTTTTCCTGAGAGTCAGCAACACAACTTCTTTTGGCTTTGCCTATGGAACCAGGGCTTAGTGCAGCTGCTTTATTGTGCTGCTGAGAAACCCCTGTGAGACTTTCTCAAATTTATTGGCTTTATAAAGACGTAGCTGGCTAACAACTCTTCAGGTTCAGTTTGTTTTGATGTTTGTGTTGTTTTCTTGGAAAGCTAGCCATGCTCCTGTCAGGATTGCTGCTGATATTACACAAGACCAACAGAAGGCTACAAGGGACCAGACTCTGTGCCAGCAGCACTTGCTTGCTGTGTGCTTCAGTACTCAGATATAATGTGCTGATTTTATTTAATTATAGATTTACTTGTCCCTTAGTTGAGTAGCACGTCTCTTGATTAACCCTTAAATTAGTACTTGGGATGTGTTAAGCATGTATTTTTACTAAGAGGGAGTTCAGAGGTATTTTTTAGATAAGGACACACACACAAGTAAGTATGATTTGTCTTCTGCATGCACTTGGCTCAGCACATGGTTTTTGTTTCCTGTGCAGTACTTTGGAAATGTCAGCGTAACTACCTCTGGTTGTTTGCTTCAAATTTGTGCATTAAAATTCTATTCTCTTAGGGACACGGATTTCCCTATTGCACCTTGTAATGGCACCGGACAAATCCTAGCTCATAGTATCGTGGGGCTCTGTATCAACACTGGTTGATATCAACACTTCTGTATGTAAGTGCATGGTTAACACGAGTGGCTGGTGGTATGTCCCACTGCGAGAAAGAGGGATGTCCTGACATTGACATTTTCAGTGGCAAAATATGGAAAGTTGCAATGGATATAGGTGTGAGAGAGCTGTGGAGTCTCTCACTCACTTGTCTATTGAAGGGCTTCTCTGCCATCCTTCAGAAAGGAGCACATTCGAGAGCTGGACTATCTGGCATCTTTACTTCATGCTCTTAAATTGTGTGTTGCTAGTTCTCTAGACATTACTAGAGTTAAGATTCCATAAAGTACATCTATGTTTATGTTGATAATTGGAATAAATCTCTACCTAATATCTTGCCAGAAACTTGGGAGAGTCTTGCACTGGTGCTTCATATATTTGTCACTGGTTAGATGGTAATTTATGCCTAAGGGCTTGTTGTGAATTTATCAATATTTTTGCATGACAGGTCACAGTAATGAAAGGCAGTAGTAGGAATAAGGATCACTCAACAGAAGGTGAAGGAACTGGGAAGCGACCAAAAAGAAAGTGTCTTCAGTGGCATCCCCTGCTTGCCAAGAAACTCCTTGACTTCTCTGAAGAGGAGGAAGAGGAAGAAGAAGAGGAAGATATTGATAAGGTAGATTTAATTGGATGCTTTGACCGTACATGGTTAATGGTAGATCGGATTTTCCCTGGCTGTGTTTTTTATTTTGTGTTGTCTTGTTCTCTTTTGTGAAGAAACACAGACAGTAAAAAGTGATGCGGTGCCCATAAGGCTGTAAAGGCAGGTAGTGACAAAAGGAAGTGAACTGTCAATCATGCCTTTAAAACAGTGGACAAATTTTTTTAGACTGCAGTAATTTTATCTGCTTTGTTTTAATAATGTGTTGCACATCTTAGTTTTGATTGGTCAAAGTATGTTTTTGATGTGCTTTTTTTTTAACTGCTTATTTTAGACATGAAGTTGGCTTGTGTTTGATATCTGTTTCTGGTGGCTGTGAAGGGTGCACCAAACTAAAAGTTTTCATTCTTCTTTTTTAAAGATTAAAAAATCACAAAGATTAAAAGGCAAAAAGAAGGGAAAAGCTGTCAACAATTTTTACTGGCTTTACATGTGAAATTCAACTTATCATCCAGAGTACTGAGTGCACAGCTAAAGTAATCTGTCTCTGGTTTGACACTTGGTATTTTGGTATTGTTCAATGGCTCTGACCTTATCCTTTTTTCATAAGGACCCTGCCACGTGGCACCTCACAGTTTTACAGTTAGACTCATTCTCCGTGATAAGAAGTGGGAATTGTGTATGCAGATGTGATGATTCCATCATGTGGATAGCATGCATATCTGTATCTCCTTGGTGCCTTCCTAAGGCAGCAATGGAAAGGTCAGTGCTGAGGAGACTGCCTTGAGCCACATGCTGATAAGAGAGGGTGACCTTGACAAGGATAAGGAAGAACCTGAATCTCTGATGGTGCTTTCTGTTGACCTTACTGATCTCTTCACAACGTGGTATAAAATAGCAGTGTTGCAGTTAGGTAGGAGGTGGTTTTCTGTCTCATGCAGTAAGTTCTGTGGCTCATCCCTTGTAAGTATGGTACACTGGCCTGTAAGTGGAGAGAGCACGTTTTGGCAGTGTATTCTGTTGAGATTTGCCCTCTGCCTCTGCTGGGCAGCTGTGTGATGGCTGCACTTGTGTGCTGCTCACAGGCTGAGCCGTGAACAGTAGGAGGTAGGAATACAACTGACGAACTAACAAACTGTTACCTGTTTCTCCTTGTGTGCTCTGTAGTTGCAAACACGAATAATCAAGGTCCAAGGTAGCTCTGCTTGCCTCATCCCACTAAGAATGATTTCTAGGTTGTCAGAAGGGGGGTAGAAAGGATCTCCTCCCTCTAGCCCCTTTTGGATTGTTGCTGGAGAATGGTCCTCAGCTTAGAAATGGTTCCACTTGGAAGTCGGCATTAAGTCTTGGAGACAGCATGAATGAACCTTGGACCATCAGGTGAGGAGGTTTGATGTAGAACTCTGCACTGCCCGGATAGAATGGATGCCTCTGGAGACAGCTGTGTGCATCTGTGTGACTCTCCATCGCTCCCACGCAGCGCACACGGTCTCAGTCTTTGCGCGAAACACGGATAACTGAGCTTACACCCCTTCCCTTTCGGTTCTGCCAGGTGCCGCTCCTTGGCCCTGATGGTTTAGAGCAGGATGCTGATGAGACTGAAGATGATGAGTCCTCAGAGCAACGAGCTCGCCGACCAATGAATGCATTTCTCTTGTTCTGCAAACGCCACCGCTCTCTTGTGCGGAAAGAACACCCTCGCCTTGATAATCGTGGCGCAACCAAGATCTTGGCAGATTGGTGGTCTGTTCTAGATCCAAAAGAAAAACAGAAATACACTGACATGGCCAAGGAGGTATGTTCTGTCTCAAGGGTGGATGTAAAGGGAGTTCATTACATATTTGTCGTCTTTTGCTCTGTGTATTAAATGTTTTCTGTGGGATCTTTCTCTTCCCTCTATTCCTCAGCTTCACTAGTGGGATTATGGTGCCCAGAGCAGCTGCTGTTCTTGCTTTAATTCACTCGATCCTTTGGACCAGAATGAAAAGCAATTGGTCTATGTACACAAACTAGCCTAGCTCCAGTAGTCACTACTATAAATATACACACTTTGTGATTGTATTGCCTGATAATTTCTTCAGGACAAGCATTAATATAAGGATAGTGGCCACTGTAAACAATAACAAACAGTTCAGTGTCAGCTGACTAGTGACACTTAGCTGTGCATTTGGTATCAGTGATGCCAGCTACTGTAATACAGGTGGACTAAACCAAAGGCACAGTCAAGAAATGTAGTCCCTTTTTACCTTTGATGCTAAAGAATTAAAAAGTTACTAGTGTTTCTTGAAGTATATTCCCTATTAACCAGTTTCTGATACAGCAAGATTTGGCAAGTCCAATACCAAATCCGAAAGCAATGCCTAATCAGAGTCCGTTAACCAGGAGCAAGGACAGGAGATTTCTCCCTGTATTTCACGAAGTGTCTTAATGCCAATTTAAAATTTAAATGAGCCTTTTTAAGAAATAGCTTTCCTGATAAGCTGTTGCCAAAAAGGCTGTGGTTATTGATAGTAGAGTGAGAAAGACACAGCCAATTACTTAGGCTGACAACCTGACCCCAAAACAGATCCCTGTGATTACCTCTATGATGCAGATTGTCGGTAACCTTTGAATTCAGTCTTAATAAAAATAATGAAACACCACTGGGAAAGAAAAGCATCCCTCTCATTTGTTGAGTATGCTAGCACATTGTGGGAAGTGCAGATAGCTGTGAAACAATTGGGAAAACTATTATCCATGCCTCTCCTTGTTACCTGAAGGTGTCTGCTACTGTTAACATGATGTAAGGTCTGTCTGTTCAGTAGATCATGTGAGCATGGAAAGGTCCACAGGAAAAACAGTGTTTAGCATGGCAGGTCCTCTTTGAAGCAGGGTCTCTAGTACCTCTGTAGTTCCTCATCTGCGGCACAGTATTGAAATATTTGAGTCTCCTCAGCTTTGTCCAGCCATTCCAGTTTCGTTCTGCATTCCTGCTTACGAATTAGCGATATTTCTCTAAACGTGTGGGGAAAGGGCAGTTAGAAGATTCAGTACAGATGCAGAGAAAAGAAAGATGAGAATAAAGAAATATTTTTTGGAAGAAACAAACCCAATGTGACTATTTTCTTTAGCCTTTTGTCTTGCTGAAGGAAACTTGTTCATTAAGAAGGAAAATAATTGCAGAACTTCTGTACAACATGACAGATCTGAAACTATTAATCATATTGTTATAGAAATCATTGTTCCTGTAGTGATTTTTTTTTTGGCATGAAGAACAAATTGCATATTCAACGTCAAAGTGGAGCAATAAATCTAAGTAGTTTACATCATTATAAGTAGTTCTAAAAATGTGTAGAAGAGAATGTATAATTTTTATTCTTTAAACAGTGTATGTTAGAGCAATAATTAGCAGCTATAATGTACTATTGAATATATTTGGGCCTTCTTCACCAACAAGCCTATTCTGTGTGTGTGGATCAGTATTTTATTGTAACACTTGCTTTTCACAGAACCACAGAATGGTTGGGATTGGAAAGGGCCTCTGGAAATCACCTAGTCCAAGCCACTGCTCAAGCAGGTTCACCTAGAGCAAGTTGCACAGGTTCACCTGTAGGTAGGCTTACTGCTGTCAAAAAGAGGTTAATGTCAACTGTAGTGAGAACCACTTGTTGGTATTTTTCTTTTTCCTAAAGAGAATTTATTTAAAAATCAAGAAGGCAAGTGCCTTTGCAAGAAAATAAAAATACCGTTGTACCAAAGATCTGTTTGAGACCTATATAAGCTCATTGAGGTTTAAGATACAGTCAGTAATCTTCTGTTACTTAAATGTAGCTTTTCAGTGCCCTTTGACTTCATATTTCACTGCTCAGGCTCTAGCCACTGTCCTGGCAGGACACACATCTCCCAGAGGACCCTCTATCACACCTGCTGTCCCTACAATGTGTCTTGTATACCCTGAGCATCCGAATCATTCTTCCAGAGATACAGGTGGGCATTACAGGAGCGGTCCCTCCTGCAGTGGCTACAGTCCCTGTTCTTCTACAGTCTCTAGAATGTTTTTTTTATTGCTCATTGCTGTAGCTTCCAAAATCATTGAGGTTAGATCGAGTGGCATGCAAGAAGCTTTCAGTTTCTTACCTGCTTACTACTAGCAGTGATATTACCTCAGGAGTACGCAAGTCCAGGCACTTGCATATTTTTATGCTAGTCAAGGCACTTATATATTTATAGACATACATCTAGCTGTATGCGAGATCTAGCATTTTGGAAGATAGTGAGGCACCCAAACTTTTTGCCACCTGTAATTAATGAGAAGTTTCCTAGTAGACTGGACATCTGTCCCCAGCTCCCACTGAGAGGCTCATCAGGTCTCTAGTTCATTCAGGCACTTTGGAAAATCCCATTATGTACCTCTCTGCACCTTGAGGTGCCTTAATTATCTGGAAAAACTGGCCCCACACTCCCTCTATTTTCGGTCTTGTGGTTTATGATCTCTTGTAGCAACAACTGCCCTGGAGACCTGGTGCTGCACCTGCAGAGCTTGATGTCTGCTTTTGCTGGTGTTAGCTTTATAAGTAGGCTTTCTATTTCTATCCTGCAGACTTCCTAGATCAGCATAACTTTGAAAGTTTCACTGTCTAGGATATAAGCCTAGTAGTTGATAAATACTCAAAAAGGAACCAGAAGTGTTGCTGTACTTTTTAGTGTTTTCCTTCACTGAGGGAAATTAATGTAGCCACTCATAAATATGCACCAGAGTTTTTATTTACTTCAGTAATAAGGGTAGTGTTCTTCTGTTAACTCTTACAGGACTTACTGGGAGTGTGCAGCTGCCTTGGAAAGTATCTGGTGAAATTGTTATTGTTCAAGCCCTGTGCCTTTGCTAGAAGGCGTTTCATTTTTAAGTATGTCTTTGCATTAGCAAGATGCAGGCAGTCAGGGTTGTTTCCTGTGGGGAGCAGCCTGATAAATGTGGTTAGACGTTGGAGTGGACTGGACATGGCACTGTGTGCCATGGTGTAGCTGACAAGGTGTGTTGGTTTGTAGGCTGGACTCGATGATCTAAGAGGTCTGTTCCAGCCTCACGGACTGTGTGATTCTGCTGCCATTCAGTGGCTGAGCTGAACACTTCTCCCTGCTGGTCCTTGGCCAGTGGTGTCTCAGGTCCAGTCAGCCAGACTGGGAGCTCAGTGGCCTTGTGGTGCAGCTGCCTCAGGGTAGGAGGGGACAAATGTCCCGGCTTGCTGGCTGGAGTTTGGCAAGTCCACTGGCTGACATATGGACTGTAACGTGTGTAATGCAAACCCTGCATCCCTCAGGAGTGAAAAATGGAGTGTTGTATTTTCTGGGGAATTTTTTTTAATGTTAGGTCTCTGGGATTCATATGACATTTAACAGCATACGTTTAAAGTTAAGCATGTGCTAACAGCTAGCCTGAGGTGTAGCTGGAATCCACTTGTGAGCTCCTGTTCCTACCACAACTAGAGAAAGCACATCTTTTTTTATTTGGTGATGAAAGCAACTCATGGAGTATTAATTCAGTTCTGAAGTGGCACCGGTCCTGCTGCATAACACAACATTCTCCAGGCTTTCAAAAAACAGAAATAAGGCATCAGACCAATCCCACAAACACATCTTATTCTATTTCTTACTTGGAACTTTGGGACATGACCCTGCTGGGCAGTTCCTGCCATTTGTCTTTGCATTCCAGGTTAAGTACTTTCGTTTGCGTTGGGGCTTTTGTGGTTTTCATTGGTTGGTTTGGTTTGCTTGTGTTTTGGGGATTTTGTAATCAATTTTAGACATCTGCTTAGACTGGCTGCGTTAAGTTGCTTTACTGCACAGTTGGTCAAAGGGAGGAAAACAGTAAACTTCACTGTTGTCTTTGACCTTTTCTTGTTACTGTGTAGCTCATTTAAGTTATCTTCTTACGACCTGGTAAGCAAAATCTGTTTGTTTTAGGCCTTGGTCTAGTAGTCACAAAAATCAATAATGAAAGATTTTTTGAGATTTGGATCAAGCCCCTGTATGCATTTAGAAAACGTACTTCTTAGCCATTGTTTAACTTCTCAAATTTTCTCTTCCTTTATCTTACGTGTTGAAACTGAACAGTTCCAATGAGTTGTCCTCCCTCAGTTTGCTCCCTTCCCTTCAGAAACCGCAGTTAATATTCACTTGGCTTCACAGAGAAAAAAAAAGACATTAATACAGCAGCTTACTTGAATTGCTCTTGTTGAAAACTGATTAAAAGCTTATTGCAGCCTCATCTTGCAAATGGCACGTGTTCTGGTTCTCATTTGATGGGCAGCCTGTTGGTTTGTCAAATTACTCAATAGAATAATTCAATTACTCAAAGCAGCATTGCTGATACGAAGAGCTTATGTAGCTCATTGCTAGCGACTCTGTGCTTTTCACTCTGCAGGCTGGAAACATGATTTGTGAGTGGGATGTGGCTTTAACAATGGAAGGCAAAGCTGCTTCGTCGTGTATTTCCTTTCCTCCTCTTCCCTTACCCTCCCCTTCCTATCCCTTCCCTCCACCAGGCTATTTTTGTGGTGTACTGAGCTCCCAAAGCAAACTGAGGAGAAGGGGAAAGGAGTGAGGTGAGCGGTGTCGCAGTCCTTACTTTGCAGATTTAATACATACACCCTATTCAGAAAACACAGCATGTATGTGGGTCAGCGATCCCTGCAGATTTTTATTATTTATAGCCATTTCTATAAATACAGGACTTCACACAGCAGGGTTCATGCAGTGCTGTGTTTTTTGTAAACTGAAACGTTTTTATCTGTGCTACGGTCTGGAGGTAGCAAGTGCCAGCTCAGAGATGAAGATGGAAATGAAGGAAAGCAGTGCATGTGCGATGGTGACCCTGCCACAAGGCAGAGACTGTTTGTCGAGCTGGGAAAACACTGTAGTGGCTCTAGCAGAGAACAAGGCTTTCAGTGCTATTTCTGCATTTGATGCCCAAGGGACTTTTTTTCCTCTGTGTGTTTCTGTGCATGCATGTGCATGAAGCATAGGTGCTACTCTGCGCTGGGACTGGGACTGATGACAGCTGTGTGGGTGGGAACGTGTAATCACAGAACAAACTTCCTGCATTGGCCCTGCCATGTACGTCGAAGCACAGAGCCACTCTTTGGGTCGTTTGCTGCCATTGGGAGCTGCCCAATCGAGAAGGGGTATTGAATTCCCTCTCTCTGCAGTGAGCACTGGTACTTGTTGGGTAGACTCCCACAGCAGCAAGTGCTGTACACCTCTATCAGTTGTTAGGCAAACATCTGCAGCTGGAACGTGTGGCATGTTCCGCTGATTTGCCAGCTCTCAACCTTGCATAGCAACACATGTAAAATACTGAAATGTAGTCTTTCTGTTCTGTTAATGTTCAAAAATCTTCATTTAACGTGGGCAGTAAGATTCTTGGAAAATGTCGGTGTTCTGTTTTGTGAATAAAATAGATCCTGGTCCTTTCCCGCACCCCCCAAACTGTGGGNTACCAAGAACATAGCAAACAACTGAGATGTGTACTGGGTGCTCAAGGCCAAAGAATGTTTTAAATGGTCACAGTTTGTTTTATACAGCCATAAAACATGGTGCATTTTGGAAGGAGCACTGGGATGGTGTATCACAAGATACTGAATATGACATTATACTGGTTGTGATTTGTTTTCGGTGCCTGATTTGGGAAAGCATATACTCAGATATTCTAAAATACAGAACTATTAGAGAAGAATGAGTGCAAGGTAAGGCATCATGCTGCATTTATTGCTAAATGTGTGTTTTTATTTAATTCAAACTAGAAAGTAAACCTGCAAAAGAATTCAAGTATCTGTTTCTCAGAGCATGAGCATACAAGCACTGGGGAGTAATTTGCAGAATCAGAACTTCAGCCTGCTCTGGGTAATAGACCCTCAGGAGAGGAAAGAGAAAACCCACTTTTTTAGATACAACTCTACTTACCTTTCTTTTTAGGAAGTTGTGTTGGCGGTTGGACTCTAAGCATGTGATTAAACTGTTAAAAAATCAAGATATTTAAGGATTAGTTATTGTATTAAATCCTCTTACATGCAGTGGGCTCTGTTGCCCTGTGTAGAGTATAATGTCATGACTGATAATTTTGCTTTTCTTTTCTAGTACAAGGATGCATTTATGAAAGCAAATCCGGGGTACAAGTGGTGCCCCACAACCAACAAACCTGTGAAAACCCAGGCATCCAGTGTTTCGAACAGGAAGAAGATATGGACCATTGCATCAGACTCTGCAAAAGACTTACCAAGCCCAAGGAAAGTAACCAAAAGTGAAGAAATGCCACAACTTAACTTTGGGATGGCGGGTAAGATTTTCATCCATGTTACTCAGCTGTAGCATCCTCATTTTGTCTGGGGATGTGGTATTAAAATTGAACTGGGATACCAGTTTTCTTTACAACACATTGTACTGTAGCATCCCAGATTAAGTTGCCAAAACTGTAGTTAAACCTCTATGTAACACCTTCCTAAAATTTTCCATAGTGCATGATTTATTTTCAAGAGGCAAGTCCAGATATGAGGCATCTTAACTCATCTTAACTCATACTTAACTCATCTAGGGCCCAGATTTGATTGATTTTTGATTCCACCTTATCTGCTGTTAGAGCCTTTCATTCTCTGATCAAAAAGAAAAGTGCTGATGGTGTGCATTCTCTTTCTGTGTCACAGAATGCTGTACTCTGTTTAGTAATTTACTATTTGCAAAAAAATTTATGGGTGTCTCTGAAGTTGGATATGTTAATATTCTTGTAGGTTAATGTACCAGTGGGGCTAACTTTTTTGTATTTAAATCAAGAGAAGCATAATTTAATTGCTCTTAAAATCTGCTCTTTTGCCCATTATATCTTGGAGGAGGGAATTCTAAACTTCTAAACATTAAAAAAAAAAGTGAAGAAGTGTAGGTGGAGTGCCTGAACTGGTAAAAAGCAGATAATCTCTCACTGATATCCATAAATAGCAGAACTGTTTTTATCATGACCTTGAAATACAGGGACGTTAATGTTAAATACTGGCAGCTTAAGAGCCTAACAGTCAAGGAAGAAAAAAAATTTTCCCTGCCATTCTGTTTTCTCTTTTTTTTTTCTTTTTTTTTTTTTTTGTTTGTTTAAAGTTTTAAATGCATCAGTATTTATAAAATTAGAATTTTATAAAATTGTCATATCCTCTCTGGTTTATGACAGTTGTGTGGCAGATAGGACTTTCCTGCTTAGAGAGATTGTGAGCTAGAGAGTAGAATCTGTTTTATGGAACAAGTGTAAAAGGATGAAAAGGGATAAAGAGGCATGTATACCTTAGTATAGTGGTATGAAAATTCCTGTAATGAAATTCCTTCTGGCTCTTAAAGAACTGTGAAATGTGATCAAAATAAAAGCTTTTCATGTTGCATAGTTCCGGTATATGGGAGACCAGTTCCAAAAGTCACAAGCCCCTCCAGACCATTCTGCTTTTGCTTTTAGAGGAGTCATTTTTATCCTCCTTAAATATTTATTCACTTAACACAAAGAACAAGTAACAAGCCTTAATCTACCTCTCATTCATCCCCCAGTGCTCCTGCTGGGCTATCCTAATGTCAAGTTTTTGAGTACAGAGGTCTTGAATCAACTCCTGTCAGAGTAGGGGACAGAAAAATTAAGAATTAATTAGAAATTAACCCATTGCTTTATCTATAGAGCCATTCATTCTGAAGAAGGTTCTTTTGTGCTACCTGTGATTAGTTTTTTTCTTATTTTGTTTTCTGCAGGCTGAGTCAATGAGCATAGTAATTCATAAGGATCTTGCTCCAGTCCTCATGCCAGTGAAGGCTGGCACTATCTTGGGTATAAGAATAGCTCATAAAATAATGACAGCTTCTGGCAGAGATGTTAGCAGCATCCACATCATGGCAAGTGTGCCATGCCAAATGTCAACTATATACCAGTTCATGCTAAAAATGTTTATTGTGGTCCTCTCTGCTTGACTTCACACGATAGTTCAATTCAACTCTCACTCTTCTACCCAGTACAATCTCTTTAAAATCCAGGCTGTATACTAGCTGATGAACTGAAATGTAGCTGAACCACCTCAAAAACACTTTTACCTTTGAAATGCCACTGATTCTCTTGTATCTTCAAGGCAGGTAACTTCCTCAGGACAGGGTTTATACGAGTCCAGAATCATGCCAGGAAATCTATTTCATTTGTTGGTCATTGCTAATTATGTCTTGATTGCTTCTTGTATATTGCATTTAATTTTGGAAAATCTAATTTTTAGAGAGTAATATCTTACTTTGTTTTTCTAAGTCCCGCACAGGCTGTTTCTGTCCTTTATTTTTCGGCTTCACAAGAACAACTGTCCCACATTTAGGTGTCTCATGCTGACTTACCATTATGTCAAGAAGCTGAGGTGTGGCACCCGCATTGGGCTTCCGACCTGCAGACCCATGAGAGGTGTCCTTGATCATCCAGCCTGGAAGCTGTAATTGAGCATGTTTGTCTCATGCCATGGCTCACCTGTGTAGGATGTAGGGCAAAGACAGCTGCTGTTTGCAACAGCTTTGCCATACAAATGTGTGAGATTCCCAGTACTTGCATACTTTTGCTTCAGAAGAAAACCATCCATGCCAAAATGCTTTTAGTGAGGCAAAGGGTAGAAGAAAGACACTTCTAGAATAGGCTGTATCCCTATAGAAATGCAGTTTTTGTTTCTTAGAAAGAAGCTTAATTGTGCACCCAGGTAAAAGTTAGTTGAAGCTGGTTCCTGCTGGCCTTCATCCTGCTTAGTACTTCCTCATTTTTTTGTTTCCTCTGACTGAAAATTGGCAATGATGAACAAGCCAGTCTGCTGAGTCTGTAACCAGCCCAGTACTAACAAAGTATGTCTTTCCCAAACAGAGATGGTTTTAAGTTTCATCAATATTAAAAGCTTTTCTCAACAGAAGGTCACAAGTTGCCTCCCATTCTGCAAGTCAAATATGTGTGCTGTTTTCCCAGTACTGTTGATTTAAGAATAAATTCTGTAAAATACCCCTTAAAATTCTTCTTCATACCAGTAAGCTACTAGTGCCAAAGAGAAACATTATTGTGCTGAGAAGGCACTATAAGCATATGGCAGTGTTTGGATATGTACATTTTGTCTTCCCTTAGGTGAAGTTATTTTGTAATTGGAAACTTTAGTGGAAGGATTTTTGTTTTTATCATGAGCAGACACAAGCATGAACCCTCTGCTACAGCTGCAGCATAAGTATTCAAGTTGTTTAAGCATCACATTAAACTTTTATTTTCCATTTATCTGTCATTTTTTCCTTCCTCTTAATTTTTATATTTAAATAAACATTTTAAGTATTTGCTTACTTGGGGAGAAAAACATTAAACCACACTCCTATCTTTGTCCTCATATGATAAGCTACTTACTTGAAAGGCAGAAAGCTAAAACTACCCTGAAGAAATTTAGAAGTGGGGCAAAAATTTTACTGTCATAAACTGGGTGTTCTTGAGACGGCCAAAACTGGGAAGAGGGAAAAGGACCAACAGGTAACTAAAATAAAGCACAAAAGAGCAGCTGGGAGTCATCAGTGTGATGTGGGTGTAAGAAGGTGCTATACTGCAATTTTTCAGGCAAATTGTTTTCCCCTCACCTGATGTTGTTGCCCTACTGGTCATCCACATACAAGAAAGATGAACTCCACTTGGGATAACTGCAGAGGAGAGCTGTAGGAATTGCTGGAATGATGGGAGATGGATGTGCTTGCTGACATCAGGACGTCTTGAATTGTTTAGACCAGGAAAACAAGTGGAAGAAGAATAGGACGAGTCCTGTAAATGCAGAAAAGGGAGATATCATTTAGGGAAACAGTTACTAATCCTAAAGATGCGAGTACCAGAAAAAACAGGTACTATCTGGCCCTGAGTATATTTAAACTAAAAACTGGAAGAAAGCCCTTAATGCTTAGAAGATTTGGATCCTGCAAATGCCTTCCAAAGGGAGTAAAGAAAGTAGAAAGCAACCAGCCAAGTCCTTACTGTTTAAAATAGGGCTCAGTAAGGTTATGGTGGGCCTGGAGATCTCTTTCAATTTTTCCTTCCTCGAAATTAACTGCCTGCTCAGGAATTATCTTTCAAGATCCGTGTTCACTTTTCACTTCCTAATTGCTCTGATGTCCTCTGGTTTGAAGGACTGAATGGTTTCTGATCAACTACTTGGATGGCAAAAAGTGCTGTGCTGACAGGACCACTTCACTTACAAATTGTGCTTAGATATTTACTGGCCCTTCACATATTCTGTGTCTTTACCTGTAACTAGATCATACACTTCTGGTAGTGCCATGTCTCTTCATAGAAGTGTGGTATTTTGTTCCCCGTTTTTATTTAAAAAGATGAACTTCTTAAAAAACCCAACCAAACAAAACTCCCCACCTGCCTTCTATATGTTTATTATGCTGAAGGAAAAAGTTAATTTCAGTTGAATATTGGGTTTGAAGCTAGGTGCTTTTCAGGATGCCTGTTTAATGCTATTTAATAATAAGCCACTCTTCTATCCATGAGGTGGTGAATGAGCCTAGTTTATTTACATTGTTTTCCTCTTCTTCTATTTAATGTCCTCCTAAAAGACTGTTGAAAAAACTTATCTTGTGAATGTCAGTGAGAGATGGTGTGTGCTAGAAAACTTTGGGCAGCATCTCTGGTATTGAATTAAACAGCATTGATGAGTATTCCCATGAATTGGGCCATGATCATCTGTAGCACTAAATTGTTCAGAGGTTTACAGGTACAGCTTTGGCCTATGTCAGCTGAAAAGATCAAAAAATTCCACTCATACTGTGGCTGTTGTATGAGACATTTGGCCACTGTCTGTCTTCCTCTCTCTACATGACACTATTAAATCAAGCTCCTGCATTACTTCCAAGGCATTCCCCCAAAATCAGACAATTAGTCTTCATAGTGATGAAGAGCAACCACTGTTCTGAGTGGAAAAGCTGCTCCATGAGTAATGTCAGTGTCAGAGTTTATTGCTTTCACCTCTTGTCGTTTTCTGAGCTCCTGAGGTGCAGGAAGGCTGGAGGGGAAAAGCTGTCAGTATCAAATACTTGGAGAAAGAATATCTATGTCTCATTTTACATTCCTCAATTGCATATTGTATTGGCAGGGCAACAAGTAGGCAGGCAGCTTGCCTGGCCAGTGCTTGTGCTGTTCTGGCTTCATGCTTCAGAGCTGTCAGGCTGGCACTTTTCACCACTAAATACAGCTCTAAATTAAAGACAAATGAAAATAGAAATTTTGCTTCAGAGCTTGATCATGTTGTTTTGTTCCATCCTTTTATTTGTTCAGTCGCCAAAGAAGGAACCGTTCCCTTGGTAGGAGCATCCACCGACTTACAAATCTGTGCATTATTAGAGTATCTTTGTGTATATTTCTGTATGAGATCATTGCAGTTGCTGTTTTAAAGATATTCATCTCTGTAGTACATAAAACCTTTGGCAGTAAAATTGTAAATCCATGCAATGGGGTGTTAAGCACACAAATCCAATTAAATCCTTCAAACAGCTTTGAAAGCCTTCCCAGAGGGTACAGAAATGGTTATTTGTGATTCTCTTGATCTGCCTTTTATGGCAGCTTGCTGAGTGTCTATGACAAGTAGTCTTCTGGGGCTTTCGTGGTGCAAGTGGTAGGTGTTTTAAACAAGCAAATGAATCAACTTAAGACTTGGTTTTACTCTTTTAACAGATCCTACACAAATGGGAGGCCTGAGTATGCTGCTTCTAGCTGGAGAACATGCACTTACTGCACAAGAGGTATGGAACTCTCTTCTCTCCCTTATTACCACAAGCTCTCAGTTTAAAGAGCTTGTAAGAGGAACATTTGACCAGTGGGGAATGAAAGTTAGGACACATCTCAGGTAATCTCAGCTGGGAACAAAGTGTCAGTCTTGAATCCCAATTGTGAATGTAGAGGTTGAGCACAGATCAGTATTTACTCTGCTGATATTTGATCACACCAGTCAAGCCTGCCCCATGAAGAGATATTGTCAGAGGGAGAAGGGTTGAAATACAGTGACTGTGTTAACAAACAGGTGTTTTGCAAGCTTTTTTGGGCAAGGATTTTATATGGTGGTGCAATGCCTCAGACACTTGTGGCCTTGGCACTAACAGATAAATAAATAAATAATTTCCTACAAAGTCAGCATCACTGTATATGCATTCTGAAACCATGCAAGTGCTAATAGGTAATTAAATATTGCAGTCTGCTCCTATTCACTAAATCCTTATCCCTAAAAAGAAGTTTTTAGTTCTGTTGCCATCACAAATGTGTTTTACATTTTTACAAAGGAGCCTAATAAGTGTTTGTGCATATCTCCAGTAGTGCAGAGATCTCTGGTCTTTCTTTAGAATGATTATTAATATCATCTGGTTTTTAGGCCAACTTTAAAAATTGTTCAGAAGGTGGCTTCTTTATTGGGTATAGTAAATAGTCACTGCCATAAAGCTCTAGCTCTAGGAAAGGGCTCTCTTTTGTTGTTGTTATTGGGAGGAAAAGCAATAATTAACTTAATCCATATGTGTAGTGCATTTGAAATGTATTGCTCCTATACTGCCAAGACTCTTCAATGCTTTGCACACCTCTTTTACCCATGGAAGTTTTTGTGCTGTGTAGGTACTGGCCGTCTGTGCTGCAGCATGAAAAAAATAAGTAACACTTGTGCCAAGTTGACAGAGAAGTGAAAGAAATACATTCTTTTGTGCTAAAATTTTACTGTCCTGTACTTCTCAAACTTGCAATCTCTCAGCTTGGAGCACAGAAGCTGCTTTTACTGTGGTGTTTCATTTAAATGTGAGGGAGGGTATATTGTAGTCACAGATACTACATTCCTTTAAAAAAGGTCTTTGCTATGACCTTGAGAGCTGGGGTGTCTTGATTTTATGAGTGCCTCAGGCAGTATTTCAGATGGCAGGGTAGGAATAAAATCTACATCTAGATGTAGAGTCAAATCAAAAAGCATGTTGTGTGATTATTTTAGTACATGAAAGTTCTTTTAATCAGAACTTCCTTATTTTGAGCAAAAGATACACTTCCTACATGCCTGCACAAACCCCAGTTTTTCTGATAGAAGTGTGCAGTATGACATGTGATGAAATATTCACTTTATGTATGAACTACACTCTACTCTTCTGGGCCTGTAGTCTTCTTTTGAAACCTGGCCCTCCACATCAAAGAAGCAAGCTGTGTAATCTACTTTCCCCAAAAATGTAGAGCAAAATAATTGTCATAAATACAGCCCAGACAAAACTAGATGGGGTATTTGTTGTTAGAATCAGGATGGGCCATAACTTACCCTGAACTCACTAACGAGTATTTTAATTGTCCTGCCCTATCGGACAAGTGGTTAAGGGACAGAGCACATTCCCAGGAAACTGCACATCTCTGATTCTTTTTGAGCGTCCCCTTTGTAAAATACCTCCTCCAGATCAATCAGGATCGTTGGTATTCTTAAAGGGACCCAAATGAACAAAGTTCAGTCATCCTCATGGCATGTTAGTAGGTGTTAAGTCTCCAGCTGTGTCTCCAGGTGCGGGGAGACTTTCTCAGTTTCTTTTGTATGGCAGCCCTGGTGTGTCTTCCGTTTTTCCTTTATTTTCTTATGTTTCAGTGGTGAATAGATACAGAGCAAATATTTCTTAGGGACGTGTTTCCCAAATGCAGTAATGATCCTAAACCTATTTAGACTTGAATAACTGAACAGCTCTTTTGTCTTCCCACCCTTGGACACGTGGACAGAGGAGATATAAGATGATCATCTTTGCATGTCTTTGGGAGAATCTATGGTTGGATTTCCATGCTTATGGTCTCACACTCAAACCCGCATCTGGGAAGTAGCAGAACATGCTAGGAGGTGGTATGACAGGCTCAGAAAGCAGCTCAAGAATTCATTCATTGGGAAGCTGCTGTCCTCTTCAGTGGAGAGGAGTCAGTTGTGTTGCATTAGAGTTTGTATCCACACGGGAGAGAATATGGTGTACTAAGGTGACTGCTGTGGTATGGTTAGTGAAGAGGGTCAGAAGTTGCTTTATTATGGAGAATATATGCATTGTTTTAATACGCACGTAAGTATATAAATACATGTACATCTAAAGCCTTGGCATTTCTCTTGAAAAAGGACAGGCACAGTGTCATTTTTTTAAAGAATGCTCTGAATTATATCATGTAGTTTACATTATCATTAAAGTGTGTGTACACACTTAAGATACGTGTGCACATATATGGTTCTTCAAGTGGGGGTCTGTCAGACACAGGATTGCCTATCAACATGCAGACTGACTACTGTGCATGTATGGTTATGCAGGCTTGGGTGGCCTTGTAAGCATAGGTCTTACATACTCGTACAATCTTAAAGTTGTTAATGGAGGGGAGGGCAGCACTGGCACAGTTTTGCTCAGCACTTGAGAGAGGGTGAAGGACATTGTACTTAGAGGTCTGCTAATCCCAGTGAAACATATTCGACACCTGCTGATGTTCTGCCAAGTGCATGCTAAGTGAATGGAATAGGGGTTTTTCAAGTGAGGTGTTTAATCTTCAAGTTGTCAGAAGCCCAGCTCTCACGTAACAAAGTGACCTGCCAGCAGGAAGGTGGGAAGAGGCACAACAATATTTACAAAATTGTTTTGAGGCTTCAGTTGTCATCTCTGTATGTTGCCAGTATGTTCCTATTTTTGCAATAGACTAGAGAGTTTCTCTTCTGATAGTAGAATTCAGTGCCTGTAGGTGATTGATCTCTAGGCAGCAGCTGGAGGTACTAAGCAGGTAGGCAAGAGAAGCTACAGACCTTACAGGTAGTCGACATAGGACTTGGATATGGCATGAGTTTCTCCCTGCATTTTGGATCCTTTCATCAGTCACACAAGACAGTGGTATATGAGCACATTTTATTGAGCACCCGAGCGGAGACGCCGGACGGGTCTGCTCCAGCTGCTGTGGTTGTGCCAGGCAAAGCCTGGTCCTCGCCGCAGGGTATTGGCAGCAAGGCTGAAGCTGGGTGAGCAGCGCTGCTTGCTTGGTTTGCCTCCCTTACTTGTCCGTCAGGCCCTTTCCTTGCCTTACAGCAGCACCTAGTGGGCTCTCTGTAGCTTACTGCCCAGAAATCCCGAAATCCGTAGCGTCATCCAAAGCCTGCCTGTCTGCCAGCACTAACGCCTCGCACGAGTCAGTGTGGCTGTCCCAGGGGTTTTCCAGCCTTGTTTGGTGTGATCGGTTTAGAGCAGGTTATGGTAATCTGCAGGGAAGGGAAGGTCACAGAGGTATTATCCTTGTGGTTTCCTTCTTTTTGAGCACAAAAGGTTATCTTGCATGTGATGCAGTGTCTGTGCAAAGTGTGAATCAGAAGTGAAAAATCTCTCAGTGCAGCTTGAGGGAAGGCTGGGAGGAGGAAAGAGGAGAAGAAATGGGATGTTGAGGACATTTTATTAGAGCAGGAAATGAGACATACAAAATGGCACTATCTGTGCATCTGTTCCCTCTGGTGATTATTTTATGCTTTGATCAGGTTCATTTTGGCAAAGATTAGAAGTCCTGGAGATAATCAGTTTCCCACAGGTCAAGAATGTTGGAGAGCAGCAGAATAGAAGAAACAAGCTCAGATTAGTGCTCTGTCAAGTAAAGGCAACAGCATTAACTTTTTAAAGAGTAACAGGAATTGATAGGAAGAGCATAGTGGTTCCAACCACAAAATCTCCACTGAGTTACTGAGCACCAGCAATCCATCCTCTACACACAAAACTGTAGAAAACTGGGCTTCACACCTTCCACAGCAAGTGGTTCTTGGACTGCCAGGTGTATAAGCTGTGCCCAGCCCCCAGCACATGGCTTCCGAGGCAGAGAGAAGGCTCATCCTGAGGGTCTGACAACACTTGCGCTGTGGGAGCTGAGCCAGGAACAGTCCTTCTTTGAGGGGCACTGCCACCCCAGCACAGTGCTCCTGGGGTCTGTGGCACTCAGAGCTGCTTTGTGCCATGCCAACTCAGGCATGTGTTGGCACAATCATGTGGATGTGCCCCTGGATAGGCAAGGGAGCTGGGAAGCCGCGGTCTCATTCGGGCAGGTAGGCAGAGTTTCGGGTATGTGCAGCCCTGCCTTGGGAGTAGAGAGCTTCCACATGGCTTCTCCTAAGCAAAGCAGTGCCCTTTTCTGGGCTGCATTGGAAAAGCTCTACCTATAAACTTCTTCAGTAGACACTGCAAACTGAGCTGCATAAGGCAGCTGGTTGAACTGCAGAAAATATGGGAAACCAAGTCCAAAATTTAGTTATTCCTTTAAGAATCCCACCAGTGCAGTGGCCTAAAATAACCAAATGAGTGCTCAGACATGCAAGCAGCAACCTTACAGATTTTACACCTCTGCAGAGTCTCAGACCTCCAGAGATGGGTCACTCAACAGCAGCAAGATGCTTTCCTGGTACAGTCCAGACTACTGCTGAGACACAGACATCTTAAACAGATTGTAGAGAAACATGATAAAAGTCAGTAATAAACAGTACATCAGTGAAAACAGTAGCACAACCTATTGAAAAGGCAAAAGATAAGACATTAAAAATACATTCTTTGTGGCCCTTTGGGTTGCTGTACTCCCATAGTACACTGATAAAACATCCTGCTCAGTGTTTAATAAATACAGTGGAAATATAGATCACAGGAGTCACTGTTGCTGCTCTGTTTTATGGCAGGGAAGAAACAAGTTTGTTTGTATATGTAAGCAACTTGTCATGTTGGTATATTTCCCCTTGGCCTGTGGGTTGCTACACTTGGATTTAGTGTTTCCAGGGGAGCGTGGGTAGCAGATTCCTGAAACCAAATGCTGCTGTTGCTGTTGCAGTGCTGCAGGATCTCAGACAAACAGCAGGAGCAGCAGGGCAAGCTGCATATGCTGTAGCCTTGTGTGTGCTGTGGGGCTTTGTGCTTACTAACAACAGGTGCAGTCAGTAGCTAAATCTGATGTGTGCTTTCCCCAGTAAAAGCTGTTGATGTACTGGTTTAGGTAATGACGAAGAAGAAGGCGCACATTTATTTTTGAATCTTCTAAATAAACTGAAATTTCAAGGGGTAAAGAGTTGTTAGGAGAAAAATTTCCATCCTGTTAGTTTTTCTAAAATCTTACAAAGCCGCCTTCCTGTTCTTCTGTTTCTTAAAAAGCCACATTACATACCTTATTTTATACTAACAGTACCTCATACTCCTGGGAGTTACACATGTAAATCTTTTGCACTCAAATGTGACACTTAGTGAATGTATCATATTTGATAGAATTCCTTTAGCAAATAATGCTTCATTAACACATTTCTAGCTAATAAGAATACCATGGCTAAAATCTATATTAATGCAAATGAGGCTTTTGGTTTTGAACAGTTATTTCTTTGTATTTTATTCTCAGATATAATGACTTTCTTGCACTGCTTCTAAAAAGTACCCCAAAATGTGTGTTTAAGTACATGATTTGAGAAATTTTAGGCTTGTGCTGCCCTTATCTACTTTTTTTTCATGCTGTTATTATTGGAGATTATTTTTCTGATAAGTATTCCTGTCAGCAAGTGTGTCTTCAAAATTTTTTTTAACCTTCTAAGTAATCTTACTCAGAATGATAGCACAAATTGCAGATATAGCAGTGTTGATAGCATCACCAATACAGGATGGTTATGAGTGTAGTCCAGTATAATCCGTTGAGTATCCTACTGCATAAAACTATTCTGACAAGTTCAGAATCATAAAAGGAGGGAAAAAAACCCTGGTATTTTTGTAGTCTTCCTTCTAAGACAGTTTTAAAATCCATTAAAATGGGTGCTAAACTATGTTTTTGTCTATAAATATGATTTAATCTTTCCAGGACTGTGAAACATTACCTTGCCGTTCTTGTCTTAAATGGTTTGTTTTGCTCACTGTTGTTTTTAGCTTGAGAGGAGCACCTTTGAGGTCTTACTCTGCACACTCCTTGTTTCAGGTTTCCTCCAGTACTTGCCAGTCTGATGCAACTAATTCTACAGAAGCCTGTCAGAAGTCATCATTGTTTCAGTTTGCAGAGGTGAGTTTCTTTAAAAAGGATTTTCTTTCAAAGTGTTTCCTTTTAAGAAGCATCTGATGTCCAGCTGAAAGAAAAATCAAATGTCTTTTACTAAAATTGATGCTTTTATTTGTTCCCTCATTTTTGGGTTTATGCTGTTGAATCATTTATCAGGTGGGTAGGTTGGTCAGGAAGTGCAGGAGAGTGTATTGAGGAGCATGGTGGAAACCCAAGAGCTGTGGTTAAAACTGTAATTTGGAGATATGTCATTCCCGAACTTAGTTTTAAACTAGAGCCTTATTAACTAAGTTTTTAACGTGTATTTGGATGTTACGTTATTTTTCTAATTTGTTATGACTGCTTTAGTCATCAGCTCTGTCAAAAATAATTGTAGTTCTCAAATTTCCAAAATTTCCTTCTATAATCACCAAACAGCTCTATGGAACTGTGCTTTAACATTGCAATGTACAATATTTTTGTTGACATACTCCACTTATTGCTAGAAGTGCAACTGTGGGGTGCATGTTGTTGTTCTTTTTCTTTGAAGTATACAGTTTCATCCAAGTCTTAATGGGTTTCATTGCTATGAATAACATGACAAAAATGAGATTGCAAGGAGCTCTGGCCCTCTGCAAGCATCACTTGTTCGTTGGTATTGTTCCAGCTTTTGAAATAGTCACAATAAATGACACAGAAATATTAAGTTGTATAGATACTGATTTTATGGGATGCTGGGTAGTTTTTAAGTAAGTGTATATGGAAAGAAATTTTGTCATAGTAGGGGCTTTTTATTACCTGTATTTGCACCAGCTGTGAATCTGACTTGTGTCTTTAATACCCATTGCCTTGGGCACCTTCATACTCCTCCCTAAAACATCATCACCTCTGGAACAGATACATTGCAGTCCTAGTACACAGAAAATCGCACTTTTTTTTCAGTTGGTTTGTTTTAACATCAACGCACAAGCCCTTGAGTTCCAACTTAAGATATGAGTCTTTCAAATGTGTTAGAAATAAATTGGAGCACTGATCCTTTATTTCTAATTAAAGATAATGGCCAGAGTGAAGTAGATAACCTGTAATTAGGTTCTTAAACAGCGTGCTGGCTTTTCTTGTTAGGGAGAGGAAATGCCTGGTGGGCCAGCAATGAAAAGCAATACTTAGAGGCTTCTTAGAATTGGTTAATTCCAGTATCACTTATGACACTTCTGTGGTAATGATTCCACCATCTTCCCGTATTTCTGAGATGCTTCTGTGTGCTTATTCTGTCAGTAGAGCAATGTCTTCTGTTGTATAGTTCCTCTGATAATGGTCTGTTTCTTGAATTTCACTGCTGAATCTTTTAAAGAGTAAGACAAATACCAGCTCACCTAATTGTTTCAGTTCATTTTACAGTGTTGAAGGAGGGGGAGTGCCAGACCCATGTGGTAGTAGGCAGGAATTGTGTGCTGCCAGGTATGCCCTTGCTAAGGGCTTCTGACCTCTGGCTTTTCCTTACCCATTGAAGAAAAATTCCAGTGGGTGCCAGGAAACAATGCTCACCTGCAAAGCTAAAACGCGTGGTTTAGAAGTAACTTACTGATGATCAATAATCAGAAATGCAAATTAGCTAGTCTAATTTTTCAAGGATGTTAAACAGCCTGTATTGAGGGTGCACCTAACCAGTGCATGGTAGGTATGTGTGTCAGTGGCAAAATAATTGGTACTTGTAGTGAAGTCGAACATTAATCAGAGGTGTCATTTGCAACAAAACTAATTGACACAAGTTAAACAGTATGAAATGCAGTTACTTTAGTGTCTGGGATAGATGTGTTATCTCAAAATAGCTGCACACATTGTGTTCCTGTCCACACTTACCTTCTGTGCTAAGTAGCAATTTGTGCTCTATCATCACCACTATTCTGTAGTCTCAGGTCTTCCACTGAACTGTGAAATACAATACAGTGTTAAGTATTTGTTGCTAACCCTTCTTTGACATATCAGCAGGCAAATAAAAACCCTTTTAAAAAGGCCTGTTTTGTTGATCCTAGGAATGATTTTCCTTGTGAAAAATAATTCAAGATTACCATTTCACAGAGCACCTGTTTATGTGTTTCATGGAAAGCAGATACTGTTTGTTCTAAGGCTGTGTTGGGACTCATTTGCATACTCGGGGGTACCAG
Source organism: Pomatostomus ruficeps (assembly GCA_013400735.1). Lineage (NCBI taxonomy): Eukaryota > Metazoa > Chordata > Aves > Passeriformes > Timaliidae > Pomatostomus > Pomatostomus ruficeps. Next base: position 84,465 of record VYZT01047267.1, read on the forward strand.
GAGTCTGTTTATGACAGATTATAAATTTAGCATGTTGAAGTGTGATACTGAAACTGAAGAGTTAGGTAATACAAGCATAATTGTTTTCCTGACAGATCTCTTCAAACACATCGCAGCCTGGAGTCCTGGGGGCAGTAAAACAAACGGAGGAGTCTGCATTGTTTCAGTTTGCTGAGGTATAATGGCTGAATGTGGTGGGGGAGGATGGGAGGAAGCCAGGAACCGGTAAGAGTTGTCACTGAATGGCTAAGCACCGTGTCTTATCAGGGATTCCCATCAGGAGACGTGTATCGTTGTGACAGCATTGCGTTAAGAAAACCATGGGCTGAACAACCAGTGACTGGATGAGATGTTGGCCAGTTCTACCAGCCGTAGCATATACAAGATACTGGGCTTGTGAACATTAGCAAGCCTTCCATACCCAAAGGATCACTGCAGACTTATTATCCAAATGGCCTTTTAATTTACATCTAGAAAAACAACAATTAAAAGACATTCTGAAATGACACGACCACTGCCTGTGGAAGAGACTGCAGCAGTGAAGAATGGTGACTGCCCTGGAGGCAGGAATCATTTGAGGAATCCTTGCAGGTCACAGGAAGCTTATCACAACAGCTACAAGGATATTTAACAGCATCGTATAGGTGGTGACTTACCAAACCTAGGAATTACCCATAAGTATACATAGCTAACCACCTTCCTCCACATATTGAAGACTGGGAGTTCATTAAATGCTGCTTTTAAGAATTTCTTCTCCCATGTGTTGAATGTGCCTCTTTGTATTGGCTTTCCACACATATACTCTTCTTGCCCATTTGGGGGAGTCTGATACTGCTTGCAGAATCGGTTATGCCACAGGTGTATTTTGTGTGTGTCTGAAAAGGCTGGGGTTGGAGCTGCTGCTATTGCAGAGGAGCATAAAGGGATCAAAAGATACCCTGTGTGTTATTCTGTGTGTTTACAGAGGTTTGGCTACATACCACACACTTTATCCTGGTAAATGTTGAGCTAATTGTCTACTGTGTGTTTTTAGCTTGGCTAGAATGGGCCTTGGTGTGTTTCTTAGGAGGGCCAAGGAAGAAAAATCAATTTACTGATTCAGGTGCTAGAAAATATCTGACTACAAACACCTCTGTAAAAGATACAATAGACTTAATACCACTAATCATGAAGGTGTTTTTATATGTACCACATTTTTGAAAGTTAGAAGTTAATCTGCAAAGTTCTTTTGAGAAAATTAGTGGAATTCAGCAGGATGAAACTATATGCTGAAGCCAGACTTTTAAACCAAGTTGAAAGATACAAACTGGAAAACATTTCTTGTTAATTTTATTTCAAAATACTGGAATAATACTGCAAGTTAATCTGCTAACTTAGTTTCAAAAATCTCAGTCACTCTGGATAGCTGTGGAGTTGAACAAAGTAGGTATTGCATTTAGTACAACATTCTTAAATTGTCACATAAAACCTGGCTTAGCCATACTCTCAGAATTTTACAGAACCTAAAATCATTTCATCTCCTAATTTAACAAATACAAACCTGAAAATTGTCACATGGATGTGACAGTGCATTGAGTTGCATTCCACTATGCTGAGTGAGCTCATTTGGTACATTGAAGTGCATGTATGAATCATCAAATGTTAGGAAGGAGAGGTGCTTAGAAAGTTAATTGGGATTTAGTGAGGACAGTTTTAGAGTTAGCGTTAATCTCTTTTTCTTGTAAAAATATTTAAATGTGTGTGCAGTCTTGGAGGGTTGGTTTTGTTCTGTGGCTGAAAATAGGAGACAGAAATCTGGGAAAAAAGAAAAGAAAATTAAAAACCTTGTTGGCCATGGTTATTCTTCCTGTGAAACCTTAATGACAGTGATGAACATAATTTTTTATCTATAGCAGTAGAGAAATGGCATTTTTCTAAGCTTTCAGCCTGATGATTTCATTTAGGTTGTTCCGGGGGAAAGTATTGAGCATGTTACAGAACCTCTTTAAGCTTTCTCCCCTGCTATTAAAGCTGCTTGTGCTCTTTCAGCTATAAGGGCTTTCATTTGCACAGGCTGTCTTTGTCAAATTTGGCAAAAGTCCTATTCCTTACTGTGCCCCTTCTTACTGCGTCTTGTCTATATGTGTTACTGCATTTAGTGAGCTAAATTATGGCGAGCAATTTGCAGTGGGCTGCTGTCAGCAATGTACAGTGCTACAAAAGAAAAAAGAGAGGGACAGAAAGTAGTTATTTAACCAGTCGCCAAGTAGACCTGTGAAGAAATGTGAAGTGTGCTCTGGTCTGATGTGCCTGGAGACTTCTGGCAGCCATCCCAGCTCAGTTCTGGTTCTGGCTGGGTGTTCCTCATATGTTGCCTTTCTCTTCACCGCCTTTGCAGCAGAGTGAGTAAGAGTGCCTCTTTGTGAAGACAGCGATCCCATTGAGTAGGTTTGTCATTTAAAACAGACACCTTTACCCCAGGAGTACAAGTGCCCTGTCACTCAGAAGCAGCTCGTTATGTCTAGAGTAGCATGGGATTCTTTTTGTCTTTACAGCCTCAGTTAGTCTTTCATCTCGTTGTCTATCCCAAGTGCTATAGTTGTCAATTAAAGCTGTTCAGGATATGGCTAACGAGGCCGGCCCAGTGACTTGCCACAACAGATGATGAAAATCCTGGGAGCAAGACTTCGTTTGGTCCTGTGGGTGCACAAGCAAGGGCCTTGGAGGTCTTCACAGATGATGTGACATCCTCATAAGAGCTTTTTGAAGTTTGGACTGTTGTCAAGTTACGCTTTTGGCTTTCTCATGCCGCTCTGACCTTGCAAGTACTTGGCCCTACTTTTGTCCTTCTCACTTGAACTTTTATGGAAAGGCATTGTGTAGGCTGTGATGTCTGAGCAGTGGGCCGTGTTCCTTAGGGCAGTGCCTGTTTGCAGGCTGTCTGCTCACAGGGGCTGCTTGCTGTCCCCTTCCCTGCCATGAGAGGGAAGCAGAGCAGATGGGACCCCTTGCTCTCTTGGTCTTACTGCTTGTGTGTTTGACAAACGGGAACAGATGGTGGCAATTGCCTTCTTGAGAGGAAAGAAGAGTACCTCTTGGGTTTACTTATCTAAGCTCTTATTCATTATTAAAGAAAAGGCTTCTGGGGTATGGAAGCAAAAGAATTGCTAGTTCAGCCATCTTAAAAGTTAAACGAATCCAGAGCAAGCAAACTCTTTGCTTTCAGCAGCTTTTCTAAATTTTTTCTCTAGGTGATTTAATTCAAAAAAAAAAAAACAAACTCAAAAGCAGTCACGTGCAGCATGCAACAAGGTGGAAATTTTTTTGCTAGTCCAGCATGTTACTATCATTTAAGAAAAAAACCATGCCTGAGGATGGTTTTGTTCCTGCTGCATTCTCACATACTAACTTTGAGAAGGTTTGCTCTCTGTTTATTGCAGTGCAGAACAGGAAATTTGAATCCAAGATTTTTGGTCAAAATGCCTTGAAATTGGGAGTGTAAGAACTAGTGAGTGTTTTCTCTTCCAGCTTTCCCACATATAAAGCTGTAATCTTCCCAGGTAAAGACAAATGTATTTGCTGTTTGCCCACATACTGAAATTATTAAATGTTTGTGTTGAAATGAAATGCCTATTTTAGGAGGAAGATGAAAACGTAGGACCATGCTTCCTTTGCAAACTAAAAGGTATTATAGTATCTAAAATCCCACCTGTATTATAATAAAAGATAGTAACTTGATCCGAATGATTCTCCAGTTAAACCTGTACATAAGATAGGGGCTGTTTGTGGTTGTAGTACTTGGAGGTTCTGATTATTCTAATTAAGACTGGAAGATGTTCTTAAAACAGGGAATGGGCTCTGTAATCTCACCAAATGCTGATTGATAAGCCATTCTTTTCCTTCTGATGTTTGGCCACTAACTTCATTGGAATGAGTTATACTTGCCATTTGTTTTCTTAACTCTTAAAATATTTTTTTTTCTGATGTGAAATGTTAGCTTCCTCTCTTTCTGTTAGTACTCTAAAAATCTCGTATTTCGTTAGGAACACCTATTGTCTTGTCAGAATTTCTTTACTCTTTCCTCACTTTGTGCATGAGGAGGCAAGATATGCCTGTATGTTCTCAAGTTATAATTCAGGGTATGTGGGTGTTGTTCTGTCCTTTTTCTGCCATTCATATTATGCTGAAAAAAAATCATTGAGATAAGCATTTGTTATGATAGAAAGATTAAAAAGTTGAGACTATCTTCCTGGAAAGTGCAGTGTACAAGATCACTTAGTCAAGTAGGTCCTGAGCAGGTTCACTGAACTGTCTCAAAGCAAAACTAGGATGTTAAAATATTTGAGTTTAATATTAAAACATACTATTAGTGCACATTTGAGTATTATTCACTGTATTTTATATAGATTTAACTGAAATGGATGTCCTGGATTTTGGTGAGGGGGATGCAGTGGGGAGTGTAATAAATTCTCTGACAGGTAATTGAAAGGTAAATTCCTCAAATAACCTAATTCAAAAGAAAGAATTACATACAAGGAGAAAGGCAAACATGATAATTTTTGCATCTGAAAGATTGCAGAACCATAGAATGGTTTGGTTTGGAAGGGACCTTAAAGCTCATCTCATTCCAACCCCCATGCCATGGGCAAGGACACCTTCCACTCAGTGAGGTTTCTCAAAGCCCCATCCAGCCTGGCCCTGAACACTTCCAGGGCTGGGGCATCCACAACCTCTCTGGGCCACCTGTTCCAGTGCCTCACCGCCCTCTGAGTTAAGAATTTTTCTTAACTTCTGCCGTAAACCTGCCCTCTTTCAGCTTAAAACCATTGCCCTTGTCGTGTCACTGCCTGCCTAATCATGGTACTAAGTGTGATTTTTGTGGTGAGGGAGATACCACAGAAACACTGGTGACTTTGTCCCAAGGCTTTTCAAGGCTTCCAGGTCAAATACTACAATGTAATGCCATGTCAAAAAAGGTCACATAACAGAAATAGTAATTCTTGCATTTCTGAATTCATAATGCTGTACTGGGAAGCAGAGTTGAAAAAATCTGGCTGTAAAAGCAATTACCTAAAGTGGTAATGGTAGTTACTTACTCATCACAAGTGCTGACAGACCAACAGCTCTTTGGAAGGCTAGATTTGCTCTCCAGACATAGGTCTTATTTCCTTTTTCACAACTAAAGAAAGTGAAACTAGAACTGCCTGTGAGGACAGATGGTCCTCTTCTATATCTAATTAATGGGAAATACTGGCTTTCTGGGAGAATTTTATTTAACCTTAGCAACTAATTGTGTGTATTTTTAAGCAACAGGTATGATTTGTTCACTTGGTCACATAAAACAGATGTAAAACACACAGCATGATAGAATATTTGCTGTGGACAGTATAAACATAGAGTATCCATGAGCATACTCTAAGGAAGGAATGCTGTATTTGCTTGTATTCTGCTGTTTTCTATGTATCTGTTAAGCGTTTCTTGGGTGGGGTTGTCTGTCTGAAGTAGGGCCTTTTGCCAGAAAGAACTAAAAGTAACTGATTTAACTAATCTCTTATTTTCCATTCTTTTTCCCCCTTCCTTTCTGTCTTTCCTGTGTGCCACTGAAATATTTTCTCTGTTCATTTGTAACCTAGATCTCATCAAATACTTCCCAGTTGCCAAGTCCTGAGCCAGTAAAGCACTGTGGGAAATCGGCACTCTTCCAGTTGGCAGAGGTAAAATTATACCCAGTAGCGTCAAAAGGGGAAGATGTGTACAACTTTTCCACAAAGAAAGTATGAATTGTTAAAGGTTTGCTCTAGTATCAAATTTGGTATTTCCAGAAACACAGATCAGTAAATAATGAAATATCAAGACAAGTAGGCAGTGGCTATGGTCCCAGGGACCTAGTCTTTTAAACACTTGTAGATGTGCATATTTTCTTAAGAGACAGCACAGATAGTTGCACTTCTTTTTAGGAAAATTAGCTTTGTAACTATAATAAAAACAGTGCTCAGGACAACAGCAAAGACAGGCAATAAATGTATTCTTCTTAATGAGGAGCTGGATACCAGGATTAAAAAAAATAAAGCTTTGGTTATAATGTTTGGAAGGTGCATTGCTTAATCAGGGACTGAGAACAGGTAAAGAAAAGTAGACTTTGAGGTCATCAGGAATCTGTATGAAGAGTTGGAAGTTGATGCAGTATATTAAATTCTGAAATTGGCAGCTATCAGCAGTAATCAAGAATGCTGGGTCAGGTTTCCCCAAAGTCCTAGAAATTCTCTGTGAGTCTTAATATAACCTTGTAGAGGTTTTAACTCTTTGATATGGATGACTCACTCAAACATCTTTGAGGTTTGATGTACAAATACTGTTCTTTGTGATGATTGAAAGATGAAGATACATGCTGTATTCCAGATAATTAAGAGGGAATATGCTAGCACATTACTTGTACTCTTTTTTGTTGGATTTTTATTGTGGTGTTTTAGTTGTTTATTTCAAATTCACATCCTCTTTCACTAAGGAAGATGGTTCTCTGCATCCTATCTAGTTGTAGCCAGCCCTATATTCTTGCTAGTGAGGTCGGTCCCACTCAGGAAAAACGCAGAGACTGGAAGCATTGAAATGAAATTATTTCATGTCTTGTTCTATGAATAGTCTTGCAAGATTGTGGCTTTATAGGAACTTACATGCATGGAAGAAAATGTGCCTTCCATGTACAGGCAGTCTCTGGCAGTAGTAGAGTTTGTGGCTGTGTGCTCTGTTGCCAGCAGTGCCTATGCAAGGCTGATTACACCTCAGTGTGATCAGTGATCCATAAGGGTATTTGGCTGTTGCAGCTCTGGGACAACAGAGGGGCTGGTAGTATTTATTCAGGGACACCAGAAGTTTTTAACATGGCCTCTAACAGGACAGCAGCAGGCTGAGCAGTGCTGTTCTGGAGTAAGGCTCTTGCCAAGTGCAGCCTGAGTTTTAGAATTCACCATTAGAAGTTGTGATGTGACTGTGAGGCTTGTGAAGCCTGAATTTAGTGAAAGGACAGATGCTTGTCCACAGGAGTGCACAGTTGGTACTGCAGGTGGCAGAAAAAGTGAAGCTAAGTCTGGCAGCATGACATTTGTATGTTGGACAGGTTTCTGTGATCTGTCAGTGATGGCTCAGATGGATTCCTGCAAGCCTAATTTAATGCACAAAATGTATGTTAAAGGCTCTGATTCAAACAGGAAAAAACACAGCAGATGTGCTAAGCACATCCTCCATGTCTCTAGCTCTTGTAGGACATCAGTGCTATTGATTTTTTTCTTCTTTTTTTCCCCAGTTTTGGAGATCTCTAATGTGGGATTGTAGTTTGATAAATGATATGTGAGAGATTCAGCTTAAGTTTTCAGGTAGCAGTTCAGGACCTGGTTTGGAGCATTCCAAATAAATCATGTTCATAATCACCTCAAGGGTGTCTTAGGTTTTCAAGTGGGTTTGGCAAACAGCTGTGCTATGCTGCTGTAACTCCAAACTGCAGATGCTGTGCACTGGAGGGGACTGGACTACCGTTTCCATGCTGCTGGCATAGCAAGTGTCTGGTGTGTGGGAGCCTGTCTTCTTCAGCACACCACACTGCTCTGCTCCTCCTCCATCTCTTTGCTATGTGGACTAACCAATTTTATCTTCTTTTTTTTCCCCTCTTCCCTATAGCTTCCTCTTTGATATTTCAAAATATTTCACAGATGGTGATTAAAATAAAATGCAGGAGGGGGTTAAATTACTTTCTAAAAATTTTGAGGATTTCTAAGTTTCTACGAATGGTTGGAGCAGCCACTCTGCATTCTGAAGCCTGGGAGGCTGTTTCTGTTCAGCTCTGCTGTCAGAACTGTCTTGAGCTTTCAGTGCAGAGGCACGAGAGTGAAGGGGGGCAGCATGAGGGTGCAGCATCACCTCACCAAGGCAAGGAGGCCACTTCACAGCACTTAGAGCACTTGGCTGTGAGCAGCGTAGGGAGACTTGAGCTCTTATGGTCAGAGCTTGGGAGATGCTGAGAAGAGCTGCACCTTCCAGGAGATGTAGAGAAAGTGTTGATTTTTGTTTATTTCCTTTTTGGCAGTGATAGGCCAAATTCTGCAGTTGACTTTGTAGGCCCTTGTTGGTTGAGAGCAATGAAAACTGAGTTTGTGGGGATAGAGAGAGCCAAAAAGGTGTAAATACTTTACTTTCCCAGTCCCTTATAACTTCGCTTTCTTACGCAGCCTAAAGAAGGAGGTATAAGAAACCCACAAGCCTTTTCAAAAATTATGGGATATGTTCTTAAAATAGAACATTTTCTTCATGCTAGTGGCCAATCCTGATACTTTAAATTTGTTTAGAAAAAAATCATTTCTTTACACCTGGCTCAAAACTGATAGAAAACACTCTGAAGTACTGAAGAGGATCATGGCCTGATATAGGAAAAAGATTCTGGAGGATGATCAGCTACATGCTTGCATGACAGCCTCCTTTTACTCTGAGGACTACTAAAGATTACCACAGGCTTGAGGGCTCCTACTTAACTTTGAGTTCATAGCATCTCTTTTATATCAGTCATATGGGACATCAACAGGTGATGCCATAGTCTGAAAGGAATAGCCTCCTTAACCTATGAAAATGAAATGAAATAATTAAATTTTGCAATCCAGTGTCCTACTAAGATTTCAAAAACACCACCGGTTGGGTTGCATGCTGGTGCAGATTGTTGCTTAGCTGCTGGAGTCTCTTCCTGTGTGAGAGAGCATGTGCTTCAGTTCATCCTGCTCTTCAAAGGGAGTCCTGACAAGAAAAACCTCAACTCTGCAAGTATCTTTTAGTGTACAATGGCATTATCCACCAGAGCAGTGTTGGAGCGGGCTTTTATTTATACCAGCATGCAGAGGTCTGCACTTCTTTATCAGTATATAATCTTATGAATGAATTTTGGGAAGGAGGGGAAACAATCCATTCAAAAGCTGTGCCATAAACATAAAAGAATTGGTACTGATAAAAGAATGTTTTATTTGTGTTGGTTTTTCTCTCCATAGATTTCTTCAAGTACATCTCGTTCAGGGCCTTCTGATTTAACGAAACAGTGTGGAACATCAGCATTATTTCAGCTGGCAGAGGTAATACTAAAACACTGGTGACTAATTGCCCCAAGGGCAGTAGGGTGGAGAAGTTAATGCTGTTGATTGCCAAAGTCTGAAAGGCAGAACAGCAGTACGGTTATAATTACACCGCTGCTTATAGAACTTTCAATTATCATGGCTCAGGTGCCACAAGTCAAGATTTCTCCATCAGCTTAGAGGTTTCTAAGAGTCTGGTGCAGCTGAGAAGTACCACCAGTTCCTCGTGGCAAAGGGACTTTGCAATTGAACTTGATTCAATTTCTTGGTTTAGGCTTCAAGGTTTTAGGGTTTAGCTGAAAGACACAAATAGTTGAGAGAGAGGACTGGATTGCTGTGTTACTCAAATTTGGGCATTGCCATTACAAATTCATATTAATGGGCATGAGCTGCTTTCATTTATTTTTGCTTTTCATGTCCGTTGTATTTTTCAGGTGAACTATCAGGTCAATAACTTCTATAGAAATTGTGTTATGGTACTCTCAGCAGATCTTCCTTCTGGGAAAAATTAAAACCAATGGCATTTTATTGAAATTTTGAATTTCTTTTGTTTCTAAACAGTTTTTTTTAAGCTTTCCCAATCTTGAAGGTTGTTTAAGTATAAGTTCATTTAGTGCTCACAAGACAGAAGTCACTCTTTTTGTAGCCACATCTATAGCTCTGTACTATTGACTACTGCAGAAGAAGCAAATGTATAAAAGGAAAAAAATAATCCATTGGCTAGAGGGATGTATGTCGAAATGACAAAATATTCCTAGTTCAGCAAGCTCCATTTTAAAGATTGGTCTTTAGCTTTTGAAAATCACAGGCTGTGCTTAACATTGCAGTGTAGTAAAAAGATCACAGAAGTACCTTCGTAGCAAGAACCCACATCAGCATAGCTGTGGAGTTCTCCTTTGCCTTGTCTAACCTGCATCCTCATAGATACTGTGTGCTGCCTGAGCCCTGGTGCTCTACAGTGCTCAGCCCAGCTTGTCCTGAATCGCATCAGTAGTTTCTACCCTAAGCAGCAGGAATTTTGGACACCTGCTACAAAAACATTCTAATCATTGGTGTTGCACTCTTACATAAATTGGTATGAGAGACTTTTTTAGTTTGCAAGGAAGAAAAGCCTTGTCAATTAGAGAAATCTAAAATGGACTTAAAGAGAACCCAGTGGTCTGGGGGGGATACATCCATACTGACCGCATATGGCCTGTGGGCTGAGCTGCAGGAACTTTCTGATGTCTGGTTCAAAGCAAGCCTCCTCCGTCTTGTTTTGCTCCAGGTGACTGGTTGGCATTTGTTCTAAAAACAAGACCGCACTGGGAATTCAGCTTGGGGGCTTTGAAAGGGGACAGTAAGAACAAAGCATGTCTTCCCAAGGGCAGCTGCTTGGTGCCGTGAAGGACTACCTTCTGTAGAGTGTCAGCATAGCTTACAGGTGACCCAAAACAGAGAGGATCTCCCAAGTCAGTGCTGCAGGAACATGGCAGTTTGAGGACTTTCTGACAGCTCTTTTTTTTGAATATCAGTGTTCCTCAAATAGTATAAGGATTTTGATTTCCATTAGTGTTATCTCCAGGAGGAGATAACCATGGCAACCACTGCTGCTTTGCAGTTCTTTGCAATATAAGTCTGTGACATGAGAAGAAAGATTTGGAAGGCTTTTGTACTACTTTCCAAATTATTTCTTACATTCAAGTACAAGAAAATAATCTCAGTTACTGAGATTCAGTAAACTTTTTTTCCCCTCCCTCCTTCAGGGCCATTTGGAAAATGGAGAAAGGAATTGTATTAGGGACATTTGAAAGTTGAAAGGGGAACGGATGTGAAATTTCAAGTAGCTTGTCTGTGGCAATCATCAGAGATAACTCTGTTGTTCTGTTGCATTTAGGGTATTCTGGAAATCTGTCTAGCAGTGGGTTCCCATATTATATAAAAGACCCTTAAAGGAAACACCACTGAGATCAGTTGGAGTCTTTTTCTATCAGAGCAGTAGAACCCACCAGCCTTATTCTAGCACTTAGCCCTCATCCCACTGCATCATTTTCAGCAGGGCTTCAGCCTGTTTTTCAGTCCTGTCCTATAGCCCAGTTCGCTTTCCTAAACTGAAATGCCAGAGAGATTGCCTGTTTAATGCTCCTGTTAGTACAAGTAAGTAATGTTAACAGTTGATGTTTGTTTCATGGGACTGTTTTTAAACTTATTTCAGATGTGCCTTGCTTCAGAAGGAGTAAAAGTGAAAGAACCTGGGAACGCAAAAGTGGAAGCACTGGAAGATGAGGGACGGGAAGTTTCAGAGGACATGGAAGTAGAACTGGAGAAAACAACAGTCAAAGACTCCAGTAAAGGAAAAGTAGAACAATCAGAGATAGAGAAAATGCAAAACCCAGATGAAACAGAAGCTGAGGAATCAGAAAATGCAAAATGCAGAGATTTTACTAGTCTTGCAATGGAAAGCAGTCCTTTTGAGAGAAAGGATAACATAAAGGATCACATGTGCCGTTCTCCAGAGCTTTTCATGAGTGACATGACAATCCTTGGGCTAAAGCCAGAAAAGATAAAGAAGAAAAAGAAAAAAAATAAGTTGGACCGGCACACAAATGAAAAATCCACCCCCAAGAAATCTTGTAAAAAGAGACAGTCCTCCGAGTCGGACATTGAAAGTGTAATGTACACAATTGAAGCCGTGGCCAAGGGGGACTGGGGTGCTGAGAGACTTGTGGATACTCCCCGCAAAAAAACCCGCCCTGTCTCAAATGTGAAGGGAAGTGTGTTGGATACAAAATCACCAAAGAAAAAAGTGAAATCGAAAGAGAAGAAAACATCGAAGGAGAAACCGATGGAGACCACCAAAGAATCAAAGCCTCCCGATTTCCTTAGTATTGGAGCCAGCAAAGAAGTACCATGTGAGGCTTCTGATAACATTAAAGTGGAACCACTGACCCCAACAGAGGAGGTGGTACCCCAAAGCCTACCAGAACAGGTCAAAACTGAGGACAGTGACTGTGTTAAAAAGACAGAAACCTGTGGCTCCAGGAAATCGGAGAGATCTTGCAAAGGTGCTCTTTATAAAACTCTGGTGTCAGAGGGCATGCTGACATCTCTGCGCGCTAATGTGGACAGAGGTGGGTGGCTTTGAGTGTTTTGTATACAGCGTGAACTGCAAAAGCTTGCCTGGAGTGGGAGGAAAAGCAAAAGTCCATGTTTAAGCTGGAGCGTGAGCAGTGTGCAATGGTGATGTTGTGTCTGGCCACCTGAGATGCAAGGGACAGGTGAAGTGGCTGGACTCCGTGTTTCAGGGCAGGTCTTTGGAAGTCTTGCAATCTGTGTTCCTGCTTACCTCGCAGACTCTTTAACTGCTCTATTTTTGTCTTTCATGATCGGAGTTTTAACTTCTTGTCTGAAGGCTTTTTTGTTTAATTTGTCAGCCTGCTGATAGATGCGTGCAGGACTTGTGATGTATGTAACCCCAAACAATTACCTTGTTTCTATATAAACAACTCTTGTGGTTGTAAGCATAGTTCTCAATCCTGCAAGAAGCAAATGTGTTCTGGTTTTGCTTTGGTTGTTAGTGTTGCTGTAGGCGGTAAGTGAGAACCCTTTATCTTGTGGAAGGACAAATTTGAGATAATTTCTGGAGGCTTTCAGTGAGACGTCTGGAAATGTATTCTTTCAGCTGCTGGATTTATATGTGTAATTAGAACAGTCAGAAAAGAAAAAAAGATGTTTGTAATTTAGGGAAGCTTATTACTGTATAACTCTTCATCTCTTTCTCCTTTATACCTTAAGAGGTCCTGACTTTCAAGGTAGTCTGGGAAAAGACAGGACAGGGGATACAGAATAGTTGTCAAGATCATCATTGCCCAGTTTGAAATGAAAAATGTTTTGTAACTGCCTTCAAGAAGGTCAGGCTTCGTAAGTTGCAGTACTGACTGGGTACACAAGTTTCTTCTGACTCTGCTTTGTTTTGGGACATTTTTCTAAAGATGAGAAACAATTTTCTGCCTTATCACAGGAAAAAGAAGCTCAGGAAAAGGCAACTCCTCAGATCATGAAGGATGCTGGAATGAAGAAATCTGGGCCTTTTCCCCAAGTGGGACAAGTGGGAACAAAAAACTGAAAAAGACTAAGCCAAAGGAAGAGTTTGTTTTTGGGTAAGTTGTGGCTTAACACTGTTTAGTGTTTCAGTTAGGTCAGCCTAATAATTTCAGAGTCCTCACTACAGCTAAGTGAACAGCATCTACCACCCAAGTAATCACAATTCCTAAAATTAAAAACCTGTTGGGCTGAGTCATGCACTAAATACCTGTCTTTTAAATAGCAAAGTAGTTATTTTGATATCTTTCCTGGTTTACACCACTGTAAATGAATTTGAATGATGTTATTTACTCAGTTCTAAACAAACCACACAGTATTTACCTGCTCAAAATGTGGTGAAGAGTGTTACTTATATTTTCAGAGTACTTTACAAGCACTATTTAAAGTTCTGTGTAGGTGTTCAATCATCATAAACCAAATTAGACTAGAAAGAATAGATCTCTTTGCCCACTTGGAGTGATTGCTTACAGAGGAATAGTAAACAACGTTCTTATACTGGCAAATAATTAGGATAAATATGTCATTTTTTCATTGCAGAGAAAAGATACTTAAACTGTTTATGTCCACCATAAAGAAATTAAATATATCTTGAAAACAATTAATGAGTATAGATACATTAAAATTTAGCAAGGCTGCCCAGAATTATTTTTCTAGTATACAAGTAATAATTTTTGTGAGAGTATTACAGATTTATTTAGCTGCAGGCACAGGAGTTAAATCTGGTTAGCCATTCATACTTGCAAATTCTTGCAGATGGGAAAATTAATTAAAAAGGGTGAGTTTTTCCATATTTCGTGCTTAAAATTATAATATGTTTGGTTTTGCAGGTTTGCAGTAGCCCTTTTTATAACCTAGTCTATGTGACATGTAGTTGCAGCTCACTTTCAGCAAAGATATTAAATCAATGGGAATCCCCAACTCTTGTTTATTGGAATAGTCAAGAAAAATTAGTCAAGAAAAAATGGAACGCTTTGTGTTTTTAGAACTTCATATAAATTTTGGAAATACTTTTAGGTTTAAATTAAAGATTGAAAGCTTTTCACACATAATGGTGGGAGAACTGATCACATCCTGTAGTGTAAAAAAAGTATTTGTAAATTATTTATTCAAAGTAGCTAGGAAAAATTGTCTGAATCATTTATTCAATACTGTGCTACCCTCATGAGCTGGTTTGATGAGGAAATACATATTTTCCAGTGTTTCCTCTTTATTCAGTTCCATCATTAATTAATATTATTTGGTAAACTCTGTAAAGGCAGAATTAAGAATTTGTGAAGCATAAGCACTGGAGAAGGTATCCTGTATCCCTGTTCATTGCATTACCTGATCTTCTGGCTACTTGAAGAGCTGGTTTTACCTCTGCCTGCTCCACCTAACTCCCTCTGTTCTCTTCAGCATCACATTTCAGCCTCATTTTGCCTGTGTGTTGGTGAAAGGGTCCTCACCCCTTCAGAGTTCGGTCATTTTCCCCATGTCCTCTTACCTTCCCCATCAGTAGCTGCCCACATTTCCCTGCTGGTCTGGGTCAGATATGCTTTCCCCATGTTCAGCCCCCTCCTTTGCCAAGCAGTGCTCTACCTGCATGTATCTTCTGGCAGGACTAGCCTGTCCAGCATGAACACCTCAGCTCAGCTACATATGTCTAACCAGGCTTCTGAGAGGCTCTGAAAATTCATGACAGTATGGATGATTTTTTTTTTTTAAATAATTAATTGCTGATACAGAGATAGCAGCACTCCCCACTGCCTGCACGTCACACAAGTTATAAATTACTAGCCAGGATGGCAGCTCATCTCCTGTCAAATGAGGTTTGGCCTCCCCAATTAGAGGTGCAGCCCCTCACATCCCCTTGGGGCAGGAGCTGAGGCAGGTGGGAGCAGACAGTGGGAGAGGAGCGGAGTCAGAGGATGACATTGCGTGACGGCTGTCAGAGTAGAAAATCAGATGGTTTTGTGGTTGTCAGGGAACATCCATGTGGAAGAGAAAAAGGTAGCAGTACCAAGCACTACTGATGTCAGCTACTTCTGTGATTTAAAAGCAAAATAAAACACGTGTACACAAACAAACAAACCCTACCATGCACCTGGTCTGCAAAGAGCCAAGGCTGCATTTTAAGATGGAAAATTGCTTACTGAGAGAAGTAATAATTACAGAAGTAAAATGAGGTATCATTCTGTGTACCACAGCTTTCAGAATGCAATTTCTTTGAAGTGCTGCTTCAGAAAGCAGAGAAGTACTATGTTTCTTGTGATACTTGCAAGTGTATAAGGGCCATCCTTCCAACAGTCATGCCAACTTCTGTCAACTTGAGGTTTTTCATAGCCAGGAGAATTAAAAACAAGTAGAAAATGTCATTGTTCCCACATCATTGACAGTGCTATTTATAACCTGCTGTTAACACCTAACTGTGTGCACTGCCTTTTACTAAAACACAGTTCCTACTTATAGTCCTGCCTGGCTGCAGAAATTTGCAGGAACAGAGTGCTTATGCAAGCCAGTGTAGTCATTACAGCCAGAAATGCTGTGCCATGTGCTTTGAGTACTTTGTTTTCTTCTGGCTATTAGGAACAATCATACCTTACCTGTGGATTTCTTGAATTGTAGTTAATCTGCTGACAGTCAGTCAGGTTGGGCTGAAGTATGAGGCGTGTTGGGTTTCATGAAAGCATAACCTAGTTGCAGTTTTCATCTCACAGCACATAAAATATAAGGGGAGAAAACCTAATGACCCAGAACAAATATAAAACTAATTCCCACCCCACATGTTCATGTTTCGGAACATCCACAGAAGATTGGTTAGTTTGACATTCTTCCTGTGGTTTGAAATGCTGTTTTCATTCTGGTGTAAGAACTTTTATGTGAAGTTATTTTATTGGTTTATTTATTGCTTTTACTGTCTTTGTTCATTCCCCCCACAGAACAGACAAATGTTTTGTATGAATCTGTGCAGCAAACAGACCTAAATGTCATCAGTATGACGTTGATTATTTTTTTCCTAATTTTAACATATGCTGCCGAGGTAATCAATTTGTACTGTTAGAAGTGCAGAAGGAGAAATGTACATTCTCCTTCCAAAGTTGGATTAATATATACTGGTTTGGTGTTTACAGTATGTACACTTACCTGTTTTTCCCCTCTCTCTGTGTAGAAGGGTGTGTGTATATACACACACACATGCTTTTAAACAATATATATTTTTCTCCAGAAAGAGTTACATTTAATTTGAATGGTTTTGTTTCCCATTTAGCTTAGCAAAATTGGAAGAAGAATTTGCAAAGAAATTCAACAGCCTCCCTCAATACAGTCCTATTACCTTTGACAGGAAAAATTCAGCTGTTTCGAGGAAAAAGCGAAAGGTTGGAAGTGGCTCATGTGAACTATCAAAATCCAACAAAGGTAAATTTCCAAGTGCAGTATGTTCTTAAACAACAGCAGTGCTATGACAAGCTCAGGAATTTATATGTCCTTACTTTACTGTTACCTGTGAAAAGTCTGAAGTCCAAAGAAGAAATTTCTTAGCACTGAAGTTACTTGGTTCTCACCTGGATTAGTTTTCAGGCTGTACTCTTAATTCCTGATTTTCATGATAAGTAGAACTGGGTAGAGTTTGTACATGAAATGTATTTCTCATAGCAAGAAAGATTTTCAAAAACATGAATATTTGTGAGGTAAGTGAATTTGACAAGTTTTTCCAGGAGAAAATGGGGGAAAAAGGGCAGATGATCTAAGGTTACATTTTGACATTTTTCTAAGCTTAGTTTTATGCCAGTTCTCATTTCACAGTAATTTTAGGGTCTGTAAATTAAAACATAAGATACCAGAGCTGTCTGAATGAAACATTTGGAATTTTTCTTCTATCAAGATTATAACTGTCATAATTTTGAGCAAAAATATCCTGACGTGATAAAAGAAGTTAAAAGATATGAAAACTAATTCCCTACCCAGCTCCATTGCTGAGGCTCTCTGAGAGAGAAACTGATGACTCGCTTGGGTTTTTTTTTAATACAGACAACCTGTGACACAGAGGTGGTAGAGCAGTGACAATGTGGTAGGGTAAAACTACTTTTATACTGTGGCAGAAATACTGATGCATACATTCAGTATAGAAGCATCACAAAATGAAGGAATGGTGTACCAATAATTCTACAAGACAAAAGGATGCACAAAAGGATCCTCATCAGGCACAGGCTGCAATGTGAAGTTGGTTTCCTCTTCTGCAACAATGGTAGTTCCACTGACTGACAGATTTTAAGATCTAATACGGCTGTTTTAGCCAGTTGACCCTGGATTAGATCTATACCTTTTGAATGCTTCACAAATAATCACATTACAGGGTGCAGGATTGAACAGCTGTTCATTTCTAGTGCATGCCAATTTTGGTATTGATTTTTGTAATTAGATGTGGAACAGCTACTTTGCAAAATTAGACTTGTGCTAATACCAAGCTAGTTCTGACTTCAGCTGCCTTTAATTTTGTTTTAGGGTATGTATTTGACAGAACTTCTTAAATGAGCATGAATGAATTGCTTTACAGTATGATAACACACTGGTTAATTGAGCAACATCTGTTGGAAAGAAAATCTCCTTAACTATAGTGATCTAGCAATTGAAGCTGTAGTAGCAGCTCATTGGATTTCTTGCTACAGTATTTACCTGTTCAAGCGTCTGTATGTTTAAAAATTCTGCAGCCCTGTGTTGTTTGGGAATGGTGGGCTAGAATTCTGCCTCAAGTCAGGTAGCCCAGAACTGCATTCTGCTTTTGGGTAGGCTCATACAGGAGAATTTAATTTTTATCTTTGTTAGCATCACTTAAAGAGCTTTGGAATATATTTGGCCTTGTCTCAAGGGAAGGTCAAAAACATAACTGCAGGCAGGTTACAAGCCTGATATGAGTAGTTTTGGCACAGCCCTGCAGAGACAGTCATGGAGCATTTGCCTCTGGCTGACAATAAGGGCTCTTTAAATTAAGCCAGATGACTTTGCACTGAGCAGATGGTAAACAGTCACATGAACTTTTCCACCAACTGAGCTGTGGGGTTGCAACAAGCAGCCCCAGGGCAGGAATATCTGATATTAACACTGCTCTTTCTATAGTGAACATCCAAGCACAGCCCCAAACTAAACCCAAACAGAGCTAGGGATACCTGCTCCTAATCCCAGCAAATGTTGAATTCACCCACTTTAGCTGGGCAGTCATTCCAACTCCCTGGAAAGCAAGGTTCAGTCAGATCTCAAGAGGTCGTTTACAAGCTTTCCAACAAACCATTTTTCTTCTGGGGAAAAAAAAAGAGTAAAAGTACTGCTAAGCTTACTGCTAAAAAGTAAATATTTCATGGTAGTAAATCAATTTTAAATGTGTTTTATTTTCTTATGATGTGTTAAATTTGAAATTGTCAATTTGGAATGATCTGACCTAAAATGCATACAAGCAAGCTCACTAGCTTAGTAAGGTTTGTTCCAGCTGAGCCAAACTTTTATCAAACTGAATCCTCAATTTAATTTGTGGTGTACTGACAGGCCTCATCGTGCTGTTGGCTTGTGAAGTGTGATAGACTCTTAGAGAACCCTGGCCTCCATGAGCAGATCTGTGTGCTAGGCTACTGAAAGTATTGCAGGAAATGAAACTGAGATATCATGCAGAATAACAGAGCTTGGTTTGGAATGGTTCTGGAGTTTTTGAATTGTGCTGGTTTTTTACACCATTAGAATTAAACAGAAGTAGCATCTTATTCTTATGCAACGTGATGAGCATGAACCATGAAGGGTCAATATAGTCTTTTGGATGTGACTGTGTTGGGATGTGGGAGACTTCAACTTTGCACTGCTCTGCATTACTGTGTTGTGTGGAGTTGTTTCTGCTGTGTGGATTTTCCTTGGCCGTGTCTCATAATTAGAAGAGATGTCCAACACAAATAGTGCCTCCAAGTGTTAGGAGCCTCTGGGTGTTTCCAACTAACAGATAATAATCAGAAGGGGTAGGTTAAGGTAAACACTCTTTGAAATGATGCTCTGCTTTTTTTGAATGAGCACGTGCAGGATCATAAACTATCTACGCGTTCTCACTCAGCACAGGTAACTACCTAATTTTTGAATTTTACAGATCAGTGTCTACTAAACATTTAAAATTTAGAAACTATGTTGGAGTACTGCACACTAAACCTTCCCCAGGATGTTAGGTGAATAAAAATGGGTAAATATTCTTGTTTGGTGTGTTTGGTGTGTTTCTCTGCAGCTCACCTGCAACTGTAACTGTATGTTTTAATAAGGTTGGTTTTTTTTGAGTAAATGGTGCTGGATTGATTTTCTGTCAAATGTCATTAGCCTATGCCTACAACAGACTTGATCTGCTACCTAACCACACAGCCAGGTTTGTCAGGATGTTTTCCTGCTCCTAAGTGGAAAATCAGTAGATCATTGCCCACCAACTACTTCTGTTGTGCTTGTCATGTCCAGTTCACACTTCAGCCAGTTCTATCATATGAAAACACCTGAAGAACCCTGTAACATGAAAGCTATTTCAGATCCACATGTATGAAGGAAAATTTGAACCTTTTCTTAAATGAGAGGCATTTTTTTCCCTGGAGCATCCAAATTGTCCAAATTCTGCTCCCACTGAAATTATGGGTGTCTTTCTTCAATAGGAGCAGGACTGAACAAGCCATAATGCTTTGACAGAATCCACATCAAGCGTTTTGAATTGGGAATGTATATATACAATAATAATGTCACAAAATGGCTGAAGAATACAGCTATACTGAATCGGTGCAGATGGCCTGCTCCGACATTTACTGGAGCTGTGACTGTTTCCTTTTTTTTTTTCTCTTTCTTTCCAATGGCATATGTGCCAAAACATCCCACCATGCAGAAGTCAGCTGTCTGCACTGAGTCACTAATCCGCTTGTATGCAAAAGTGAGCAACAGGCAGAGTCATTATTTCTGCCTTGTGCTGTGAAGAAATGCTCACTTATACACTAAGCACTGCACTAAAACTTTCATTTTGGGAAGGCAAAGAGGGGAATGCACAGTGTGCTTTTATTTGGGGGAGAGATTGTCTACAATTTTTTTCTGTCTGTGGCCTCTAGGACTAGAAATAAAGCACCAGCTTAAAACAGATGCTGCTTTGTGGCATTCCTCTTGATCTTAGCTCTGGGGGTTTTTTGGCTCGGTAAAAGCACTCAGATGCTTGGAGATTGCATGCTGTAATGTTCCAAGGATCATGACCTAAAAATTCAGCACCTTCCTTCGAGAGATGCAGAAATGCACAGACTGTTTGTCCTGTTTTTGTTAGGATCTTGTTGAAACATCCTTTGTTGATCAGGTTCTTTAAAACAGGGTACTTTCTGAGAGCAAAGGAGGCTTATGCCCAGAAATTTGGAGGAAATGTAGTTATGGTTCATTTTCTTGCCTGCTGCTTCCCCAAGCAGCTACCTCATTTCATGTCTAGGCTGGCTGTAGCAAGTATTCCCAGGAAGAACCCCTATGGCCCTCAGTGAGCACAATGGACAAGCCAGGGATTAAATCCTACGGCAATTGCTGAAGTGGTAGGGAGAGGAAAAGCCATGTAGAATATTTCCAACAGAGCAAGATGAGCAGATGGCTGTATAACAATAACAAGTAAACTATCATCAAAACGGGGGTTTTTTTAGCTTTCTATAGGAAATCACATCCAGGGTCCATTGCCTAACAGCAGGACTTCTATGAAGTTCTCTCAGTCATGGATTTTCTCTGGATTGAATGTTCACAAGTGGCATTTGTTCAAAGCCTTGGAATACTTGCCTGTTGCCCCCATGAAACAGGTGTACCCCAGCCAAGCATCCTGTCAACTCCTGCATGGTGACTGTGCCTACACTGTTAGGGCAGAGAGTGTGGATGAAGTTTCTCATGGAGTCAGAAGTTACATTCTCAGGTCCAAGTATGAACTGTTGACTTATTTAGCTATTAGCCCATCTTCTCTTTCAATGCATTTATGGCCAAAGGGTATTCTAAGTGTCCCTGGGCACTGTCTCACAGGAGTAACAGCTAAAAGGGAAGGAAATAGGAAGTTTCCTTACTGAAAGGCAGCTTTTCTTTCGGCCCTACAAAAGCCAATGTCCTTGGATTTTCCATCTAGGAAAGTGGTATGTCACAGATACAGGCTGACAACAAAGGTGCCCTCGGTAGGGAAAAAAGACATGAAAGACACGGGTTTCCTTCTCTGTGCAATGCTCGTCATCTTTTCCTGAGTTTTTCATCTCAGTTATTCTGCTTAGAGTTGCTGACACTGGCTGTCTGATAGTGATTGAAATGGTTTGTAGAGTGCAGGTTGAGCTGTAGAAATTGAGACGGGGTGATCTGTAACACGTTGCTTCTTCTAAGTACCTGCAAAAACCACTAATCTGCTAATTAAAAAATAATAATAAAAATTTCACAAGAACCATGTAGTTACATACTTCTTTTCTTGTGGAACTGATGGGAAGACTTGTTTCTCTTGATGTGGATGAAGTATTTGAGCTTAGTCTCAAGAAAAACTCAGTTCTGTCACGTAGGCTTTTGCTCAAGCTCTCTGAGCTTTTTCATTCCTTGTTTTACATTTTTATTGCATTGACACTAGACTAGTTCTCTGTGATACCTGGGAAGCTGTTGTAAAATTTGCAGAACAACACTTCAGTAAGTTTGAGTGAATATGGCCTCTTCTATTGTACTTTCTGGTATTTTCTATACAGGTTATAGTGAAGCTGTTCAGATTCAGGCTGATGTTGCCTAACATGATCTCTTGCTTGGACTTTATTTGGTTTGTTTCTTTGCTTGGACTTCTAGATTTTTGGAAGTTTATTAATCTTTTTCAAAAGTTTTGATTTCTTCCGGATTAAAAAAGAATTAGCAGTGAGCCACAAAGCCGACATGTGTGAGATGTTAGGGTTTCTATGCCTGCCTCTGCCTGGATTCAGCTCTCAGTAATTTTCAGTACTGATCAGACAGCCTAGTGTCTGTGAATGGCTTTCACCTCATAAGACTAAATACTTCCATGTGCTGCACACTTCGCTTCTTTTCTTGCATATGAAGTCTGAGATGGCAAATTGCAGATATGTAAGATAGACTTACCCTGATTGCGCATTCCTGTGTGGTTGCAGTTGTGTCCCAGTAGCCAATCTGTGTGTCTGGTTCCTTTTAAGGATGAGGAGGAGTTGAAAAGGCCAGTATTTGTGGTGGGTAGAATCCTGTTCCAAGTGAGCTGGAGATGGGAAGTACCTCCTCTTGTTAGGCTCAAAGTCATCCTGTCACATGCACAGCATCTCATTTCTGTTTGGGCTGGTCTTTTCTGAACTAGCCTGAAGACTTGCTTGTCCACTGTGTCTTTGGAAATGAGATTTTGAAGTGGAGTTTCTGTAAACTCCCTAAAAATGGCTTTGCAGTGTGGAAATTATGCATCTCTTATGCCTGTGCTGGTGTTATAGCACTGATTGCTCCCCAAATGAGGCAAAGACTAACTTCTTGATGACCTCTGACAGTGGTTTTTTTTGTGGTCCAGTGTCACACACGATGTCTTCTGACTCCTCCTAGTAAAGATTCTGCTGGCAAAGTAGGAATGATACCATGAGCTGGACATAAACTCACCTTCCTCCTCTGGGAGCTTTTACTTTGGCACTTAGTATATCTCATTTCTGATAACCAGAAAGGCAGTGATAGCACTTGCATCCTGTCATGGGTTGGCTCTGGCTGGTAGGTAAGTTCCCACCCTGTTGCTCACTCCCACAGTGGGATGGGAGGAAGGAAGCAAGGAAAGCAAGGAAAAATACTTCCTGGGTCAAGATGAAGACAGTTTCATAAGTTTGGAGGGGGGAAACAAGTAATACAAAAGCCAGCACTCACCACTAGCAAACTGATGCCCACCCAGTACCTGAGCAATGGACAACTTCAAAAAAAAGCTTTCCCCACAGTTTTGTGCTGAGTATGGTGTGAAATACCTCTTGGCCAGTATCAGCTGTCCCAACTATGTCCCC
>VYZT01047331.1:13589-24497 GCA_013400735.1 Pomatostomus ruficeps
TTGGGTTAAACTATTGTGACATCTGTTTCTGGGGGCAGCTCTTTAGTTTTAGGAGCCCTCCACCAGAACTCCTTTTCTTCGGTGGTACATTCTGGGGTTCTCAAGCCTTTATTATTTAGACGTACCACCCCAACATCGGTGTACCTGTTCTGCAGGTAAAGAAATTATTTTAATAACTGGCTTAGCTACTTCCCTGTACATTAAGGGAAAGAGAAAATTTATTTCTGTAATAAGTCCATCGTCATGTAAAGACAGCTATGACCCTATTTACACGTGGACATAACAGTCTGCTTTTCAGCATACACCCATCCTACACTGTTTGTTCTGCCATAACTGTGTCCTTCCCACACTGAAATGTCATTTCAGTCTCACAGTAGGGGTAAAAAAAAAAAAAAGCAAAATGATCCGTTAAACCCTGAAATGCTGAATCGTTGTTATGTACTAACTCATCTTCTTTATCAGCATAATAGAAACTAATGAAAAAATCGTACAAATTATTCCGATATTTCTCTCCTTCCAACATCAGCTTTTTGCTTTGCAATTATTGACCTGCCCAGCTGTGTCAGCAACACAAATTATTTAAGTTTTTCAAAATGCCGTTCAGATTTCAGATCCATCCCTCCCCCACCCAGCCTTTTCAAAATGCTTTTAAGTAAAGCAACATTTTGCCAAAATGGGAACCATATGATTTTCTCCGTGTAGCCAGTAAAAATTGCAGGGATGGCGCATGTGGTCAGTGAAAGAGCAAGCGAGAAGAAGGAGGAATGTGTGCACATGAAAACAAAGAAATTGCAGCAAGAGCAGTGATAAGGACTCTACTGGTGTACTTGTCTGCCCTTTGCCAAGCAGAACCAGGAGGATGCAGGCACAATTTGAGCGTGCAGCCTGGGAAGTAGCCTCTAAAATCCCTGTCCGTGTAGTTTTCTGGTGCCTTCATAATTATGTTGTGGAACAGAGACTACTGGGACATCACAGCAAGTCACAACTTTTCTGAGCAACCCGTAATTTGCAACATTATAATAGCAATGCAGCTGTGTGATGAAAAAGCCTTGTGGACCCGCTGGTAAGAACGGACTCATTACTGAGGTCAAACGTTCTCATTCCAGTTTAGATCAGGAAAACAACGTGCGGGTAACTGCTCCACTCAGGAGGAATAAGAGGTGAAGCTGTTTTTGCAGAGAAAATTGGTTGCTAAGTTACCGACTAAAGCCCTTCCATTCAGCAAATAAACAACCAAATTATTTGTTCTTTATTGTTAAGCTTGGGTTCCTCTTAAAAGAAATTAACTGTCCCCACAGAACTGAAAAAGTTACAGTAGGGAGGATGTTGTCAGATGGGCCCAAAGCTGCAAGCTGACCTAACCTCACTGATCCTGCCAGGAAGATGCGTGTTTGTACCTAAGCTTTACGCAGAAGGAAAAAAAGCTAATTCAAGGTGTGTTTGTTTTCAGAGGTAAAATTTAACTGCATACTCTGGCCACACTGCTGTTCCTATGAGGCACCCTACTAATACCTCCAACTCTGAAAACTTCAGCCAAAATTTTACGGCATTGGGATTTTCGCAAATGTATACACAAAAATTAAATTCACCTGGGGGGGAAAAAAAGGGGGGAGCATGACATGATGTTTAAAATTGTTCAGGGGCCCACAGTATGCACAAGGCAACATGTCCATAAGATCTCATCTGGAGGATCACACCTTGTTCAGCTTCCATGTTGCCTGAGGATGCAGCGGGAATTATGAACCTTGATGTTTCTTTAAAAGATTAGCAGTAGCATCAACCCGCTGCACTGGGGAGCAGATGAGAACTGAGACTCCACAATGATGCGATAAAGAGCACAATTCTCCTCGTGTCATGCGCGGCTGCACTCCACGGCCTCTTCCTCCGGAAAAGAGGGAATTTTCACAGTGAGCACCACAGGACACCGAGTGCCTGGTCAACACCTGACACTATCACTCCTCTGGGCACACTGGAGGTCACACACAGGTTTCCAGCTGCCTGAATTGTCACTTTTTGCCACAATGGTGAGCATGGGGAGGAGAAGAGCGGCTGCCCCAGCGGAAGGGGAGACTCCAAAGGATGCGGAGCCATGGTGGGATGAGCTGCATGTTGAGAAGCCAGAGCTGTCCTGCAGGAGTCCTTCCTACTGGCACCTAATTAGCTTCCAATTAGCTATCCTAATTTGCACTGGGGGGTGGGTCTGAGCCAGGTGCTGGGTCTGAAGAGGCCTGAACCCAACAAGTGGAGTATTGAACCCATAATGCTAAAGAGGAAAGTGCAGCAAAGGTGCTTATCCAAGTCTAACTCGGAATATCAGGCCATAAAATGAGCTCTGTACAGCACTTAGTTGAAACAGGATACCTGAGGGATTATAAATCTTTTCCCTTGAATTGTAGCATGTTGGCATGGACAGCAAATGCTGTCGTGGAAGAGTTATTTCATTGCATGACAATCGAAATTAATGTTGTGGAAGCATTTACACATGTTCCCTTGGATGTTACCATTCCCTCTGCTTTGATAAGATGCAGGCAAAATAGCTTTCATAACTTTAAAAATCCCTTTTCACTCATATTTTACATAAGCCCTGTAAAATTGAAAGTACAATATGTTTCCTCACTGCAATCAATCTCTCTTACACATGGCTGTGGATGGAAATACACAGAAACACCTGGCTTGCTATTCTGGGATCTCACCTTTAGGCTGATATCTTGCCACCGTTTTCAACCAGATTAATATTTTTTTTAAAAAAGCACACATGTATACACACATGTTTGTATAAATATATTTAAGTATACTAACATATACTTAAATAGACTTAAATAGACTTAAATAACTGAAATTCCAATATCAGTTTGGAATAAAATTAAAATACATAAGACACTTTTGTGTTTGCTTGTTTATCTAGATGAGGGTTTTCTACAAGAAACAATAAACATCATAAAATATTTTTATTATTACCATTACCAAAATTAGTACATGCATTTGTTTCAGGCTCTCAGGAACTGCCCCATTTAGTACCTTATTTACTAATGAAACTGTGAATTTTATCATTTTTATTGATGAATGGCAAAACATGGCTCAGGAATGAGCTGAGAGCCTCTCTCCTTCTAAGTAGGTTGATTTGAAATTTACCTTAAAAGAATTTAACCATGTTATAAATAGAACTAGTCAAACTTCTTCTGAATAGCTTCCCTGATGGAATACAGCTTTTTTTTTTTTTTAAACAGAAAAGATTTTCATAAATATATTTGCATTTTTTTAAATGAAGATAGGGAATGATTTGGTTAGCAAAAAATATGTTGGAAGGAAAAAATGAAAACATACTTGCTTTCATCTCCATTCTTCATGCTGAAGAGATGATCCTCTCCCACCTAATTCTAATCACAGTGTGAAGCACAGTAAGAGCCTCCAGGCTTCAGTGCATTCCCAAAGCCTACGGAAACCCTCCGAAAATTAAATACACCAAGAGGACCTTTCCACCTTGTCCTCCTCTTTTGTCAGGCCACATGATAAGGAAGAAAACGGATCATTTTTATCTGTTTTTTACCTAAAAGTCAACTGATATTTTGCACACAGAAGGTTATTTGGCAGGGAAAAATTATCTTCTGAGGGAAAAGAAATCTTTGTGGGGTCCAGACAAATCCAGTTCTTCAGCATTGCTGGTGTATGACTTCCCATGAAGCTGGTGGTAAACCCCTTCTCAGATATACAGTGTGCATTTTTAAGTAACTCATTTTTCAGCTTTTGAACTCCCAGGAAGACACAAAAAAATATCAGTCACTGTTACAGAACTGATTTTTGTCTTTTGTTTTCCTCATAAGAAAAGATGACATGGTCAGTATTCTTCATTAAAGTGTTATTTCACAGTGTTGAGAATTTTTTCTTCCCTCCAACACTGAGAACAAGACAAAAAATTCACATAGGCACCAGGATTTTGGATCATGCAGAAAATTAGAGTAAAATGAAAAAAAAAACCCACCCAAACCAAACCAAAAGACAACAAAAACTGGTTTCAGAGCTATTTTGAGCATTAAAAGCAAATTTAAAGATGAAAGAATCTGAATTATGAGTAACTGAGCTTTAAAAGCCAGGCTTTTCAGGTAAAAAAAATAACATTATTATAAAATTCTCCTGTAATTAGGCATAAATCAGTAAATAAAGGGTAATTTTGAGACTGCCAAAACTCCAGAATACTCAACAGGTCATGGATTGTAATTTTCCTCTTGTTGCCATCAACATTTTGCTGGAAAAACAGATGTTAAAGACATCATAACACATCAAGTACTGCTTGCTTGAGAGAAGCAAAATGTCCTCACCTATGTTTGACTTTTATTTGGAGGCACAACTCCTCCCTGAGAACTGGAAAACTGAATGTCCTGAAATCACGCCTGCAAAACCCATACATGACAGATCTCAAGCAAAATACACAGAGAGAATTTCCCTAACTTGTGAGGCTTGGTGGCACTCAGAAGAGAAATACTAACCCCAGCTTCAGAACTAACCTAATATCTTGTCTGAACACAGTGAAGTCAGTGCAGAAGGGAAATATAACCTTGAAACCCATAATTTATATGGTAATTTAGCCTTTTGTTTTCTTTTGTGAGAAGGACACTCAGGTCAGCCTCTAATTTAAGAAATACATTGATAATTCTGAATTGTTTCGAAGGTGGGATGCATTTGGTGCCCGAACTGCAAGATGTTAATTCCAGCGGTTTTCCATCCTTCCCCAGTCCTTCCTGTGGTCAACTGGCCATGTGGTATTTCTGCTTCCATGCCAGACAAAGAGAGAAAGAATTCCACAAAAAAAGAGATCAAAAACATTCCTAGGGGAAGAGGTACCTGTAAAAAAGTGTAAAAATGGTGGCCTGAACATGGTAGGATATGTGGAGCAGGATGGGATGAACAGTTCAGGCAAGAAGAGAAAAATGGAATGATGGAGCAACTCAGGCACAAATCCCATGAGGAACTCTAATATAAAACTTCCAAGAAAAAATTTCCTTGTCTGTCAAGATAATTTGTCTGTAGACTGAAGTATTATAAAAATTATATTTTATTGTTAAAAATTATATTAAGGACCAAGATATTTTTTAAAAGTTTAGGGTTGTTTTTTTTCAAAAATTAATTTCCTTCTGCTCAAAGAGCATTAAAAAATAGCGTTCCATGGAGAGTTTCTTTTCTAGTCCGTGTCCAAAGTAAAAAAAGAGCAGAAAACCAAAGATCTTCTTGATCCAAGTGAAAAAAAAAAATCTTTCTTTGAAATGAATACTTTCCAAAAAACATTCTTTACCTAATAAACATTTTTTTTTAAATTCCAGGAAATAAAAAAAATTACATTTGGCAAATCTAGCCTCACTTTCTTAGAAGTTAAAAACCCCACTTTATTTCCTGTAACAAAATCTTCCTGTAAACCTGGGGAGTTTTATCATGGAATTATCAAAGGAAACATTTTGATCTTCCTGATGAACCTCCACATCAACCCTCCACTCACAAACCTTTCTCTCAGTTTCACCCAATATTGTAAATGTTATTACTGGGAAATTATAGTTTTGCAGAATAAGAAAGAAGGTATGGGAAAGAAACAGGGACAAAGTAATTAATAAGAGACATATTTACATAGTTCTACAATATCTTTTGAACCCACCAAGTGATATTTTGCACTGCCCACAAATGCTACCTAAGAGAAAATGAACATTAAGACGATTCTCCAAAGTCTCTTGAAGTCAACCTAAAGATTCCAAATGACTTCACTAAGCACTGGATCAGGGTCTCTGGCATCTGGAGTTGGAAAGATTCATTGCTCTTTTTGCCACTTCTGACAAAAGTTATTTGAATCAAATGCTGCACATCCAAGTGGACAGCAAATAACTGATCAGAAAAAAAAAAAAAAGAAAGGATAGGTTTTCATTTAAATTGCATTGCTTAGGTAGACCCTACAGATTTATATTATTCTTCATTTTGCCAAGTTGGCATTTATATTAATTCAAATAGTGACTGCATCCAGTTGAGAGCTCTGAAGGAATTAGAAACAGATTGGTTATTTTAAAAAATATTTATAAATTTGCAAATGCAAAGATGTCACCAGCTACCGCATCTCTCTATAGCTTTTCTTTCTTTATTTCCTGTTGTGATGACAAACATGAGTCTGCCACAATCTCTGCTAAAGCTCAGAACAAGAGTGTGGGACTGAATCCCAAGCAAAGAAAACAGCTCGGTGTTACCCGATCCCCAGTGCATCATTAGCAGATTTGTCACTGTTTGAAGAATGAAAGTGATTACTTTTGCTTATATTAAACACACTGAGCCATGTGAGAAATAGGTAGCAGGCATCCCCTTCCATTTTAAGGACAATAAACAGTTTTTGCAGTGAAAAAGATCCCAGTGACCCTGGAGGTGAACAGGAAGCCAAAATTTTCACTTCACCCACATCCACGGGCGTGAGAAACTTCCCCACTGGTGATCAACCAAGGATGCATATGCTGCCCATCAGAGACAGAAACACTTCCAGAAGTGTCACTGCACTGTTTCAACGCTCTGGGTTGGTTTTTATTCCCACCATCTCACAAGGCTGCTCTGAACAGCCACATGGGAGATGTGGAGGTTCTAAGCAAAGATTCAGAAATTAAAAAAAAAAAAGGAAAACACACAAGCCACTGAAGAAAGTACCAGGTTTTCCAGGCTGGAATTGATTGGGACACCTGCACAGCTATGCTCAGGAGTGTTTATATGTTCTGTGTTTGACAAGAGTTTGGCCTTGACAGGACTGAAACCCTGCATGATCACAGACCTTGAATTTTAGCATTAGTCATGAAACAGAGTAGTGTGCTGTTAACCATTAGCAAGCTGATTTGCTTTGGGGTTTTTTTTTGTGGGGAGGAGGAGGGTCTTGATCTTTCTGAAAATTGGTCATAAATTTATCCTGTTTTTTCACCTTAAATCTTCTCACCTTCAATTCTCTCACCTTCAGTCCTCCTAATTTAGCGGGCTACATCCACAAACACATGATGTTGCTGGTGAAGGGCATCAGACAGCATGGGGACTTCCTTCTGCTGTTGCATACATCTCAGATAAAGAAAAAAAAGACAAAGTTTTCAAAACATTTAGTAGTAGCAGCCTCATTTCCTTCACCACATTCATTTGGGAAGGGATTTCAACAGCACTATAAGCTATCCAGTATTCTGTGAATGTCTAGGTGCTGCCCTGAGGCAGAGGGATCATATCCAGAAGGCTGCAGAGCTGTTTCCTTGCTGTCCTGAGCCCTTGACTCATGGCTATGCTGATTGCCAGTAGCGAGCCTTCAGCTGTACCAAGTTCTCTTGCACATGAGTAGCTGGGGTGGTGATCCCAGTGAAAGGGGCTCCCAAAGGCTGTGGGAGCACTGCTCCAGGCTCACTGAGCTCCCCTGATGTGATGGGAAGGCTCTGAAGGTGAAGAACCAGGGCAGAGCTGCCACCTGACCCACGGCACGAACATGGGGTGGGTTCCTGCCATGGCAGAAGGCTGCTGAGCAGTTTGCCCCAGCTTTGTGCACTTTGTGTACTCGCAAAACACCACCCCTCAGGGCTGCAGATGCTCTTTCCCTCCCCCAAGGCCTTTATTCAATGGAATATTTGGTTGTTTTTCACACCTTGAAACACTAAATGTGCTCCGAGGCACTTGAGCACCTCCCTGCCTTCTGCAGAGGACCCTCAGCACGGCTGTTTACGGAGCCCCAGTAACTCAGCTTCTTCACCACCATGTTCCTCCCACCTCCTGGTGGGCTGGTGCAATGCCCAAGCAGGAACACTGGAAATTGAAGCTGGGACGGATGGGATGGCCTGAGTAAGCGGCGTGGGTTTGGATTCCTACCAGAAGGTGGAGCAGGGCCAGCACCCAAAAGCAGAAATCACAGCCAGATTCTGTCTGTGCCGCAGCTGGAGGGAAAATGGGAAGGCAGTTGTGTCCCTAGCTTCCAGTTTTCCCTGGCTGCACCAGGAGGAGAAAGGCTGAGATCCACAGGCTGAGCTGAGTGGAGCTGTAGCCTTCTCCTGTAAGAGCTGGGTTTGCCTCTTTGCTGGAAAAATACCACTTTTCCCTCACTTTTTCCCAGGAGGGAACCCCCACAACCACGTCAGCACTTGCTGGGACAGGAAAATGCTCTTAATCAGAGGCTCTGGGGGCTCACACCAAGTCACCAAAGAAACAGATGGAGAGAGCATGTCAGAAAACCAGCATGCACCAGGAATAAAGAGAGTTGGATGGGATTAGGGGCAGGTTTATCAGTAGGTTGGTGAATCACTGCACGCTTCCCATGCCAGAACATGTTTAAACATTAGATAAATTTTGCTTGTAGTGCACATGCCAGTTGCTGTTCGGTGCAGTGAAGTAGGAGAGTGGCAGCTTCACAGCACCAATGAAAATGCAGCCAAACCGGGGAACTGATTGTGTCTCCCTTTCTCAGAACCCTGCCGTGCAAGAAGCCTCCGTGCTGGCACGAAAGCTGCCCTGAACTGACACCTGAAGAAGCACCGTGGTGCTGAGTTAGTGAAAAACAGCGGAGCAAGCTCTGCTGGTTATTGTGTCCTGCTGTTGTGGCACAGGGAAAAGATTTCCCTCTCAGAGATGATTAAACTGCAGAACTGTAGCAAAGGAAGTTCCTTCAGAACTGGATGCTCAGACTGGATTCATATACCACTTCCTGGCTTTTTTTTTTTCTTTTTAAATTTTTTAATTTTTTTTTTTTTTAATTTCCAGGTCTGTAGGCTGTGAGGAAAGGAAGGCAGAGCAGAGGGGAGGAGAGGTCAGAGAAGATCCCAGCAATGGTGAGTCACCAGGGCCTGATAGTTATTTAGCAAAGAGCATGGATGTAATTACTGCAACGGCAATAGCTGCTGTGAAGCAGTGTGAGGTCGCACGCTTTTCATCAAGCTCAGCAGGGTGAGCAGTAAAATCTCAGCTGGGGAATATGGTTGTACACTGACCTGCTCCTATCCTGTTGGTTCATGCTGTAGAGGAGAAGAAGGCACCCACAGGATAGCTAGCTGGATGTGTGCATGTCTTTCTGTTCCTCTGCCTCCCAAAATCCTGACAGGCTGTCATGGAAAGCCTCAAAAAAAAAAAACCCCAACCAAACTGCTCGTAATCCAGTCCAATTTAATAACCAAGAATTAAGCTATTTCTCTTTTCCTTTGACCTGACTTGCTCAGAATCCAGTTGTTCTTGTCTTGGAAGCAGATGCCATCAAGCTGTGCCAGCACTGTTTCCTGATGAGCCTGCTTCTCTTTCTCCCAGGGCTGGCAGGGCTGACACTGCTGGGAGCCACATGGTAACAGGAACACCACTGAAACAGCTTTTGGGGCCCACAGGTGTACAAACCTCGCACACACACAAATCCACAAGATATAGGAACACCGTGTTCTGTCAGCACTAGTTAACACTGTTGCCTAGAGCCTGGTTTTCAGATAAACAGAGCATTTGTTTTTGTAGCTGGAAGTGTAAAGTGAGCCACAAAAGGATCAGGCATAAGCCTCCTTTTCTTGCTGGGTCACAAAAAAGTCTGTGCTCTTTGTGAGTTTGGCAGCAGATGCTGACATGGTGACTATCAAATGCAGAGATCAAAGAAGATAACACAAGCACATGACCTCCTCGAGAGAAAACAGGAGAAAAACCTCCCTTCTGCTTCACTCACATCTTTCTGCAGGACCAAATCGGCTTCCAGCCCCTGAGAATGCCTGTGTCAGCATCCTTCTTTAAATTACGAGCACCACCACCTCTCCAGTCAATGCCAAGACCTGTCAGCTCTACAAATAAAACTTTTCTGTGAAAGAGCTTGCTGTTTTATTGCTTCTTCGCCTGATGTGACAAAATTTCCCTTCCCATTTGCACAGTTTCTCATGAGCAGGTAGTCAAGGTGAGGTGCTGCCCCACAGCACCTCCCCTGCTCTCCGCACTTTTCACATTCTGGACCTGCAGACACATCTCAAATATTAGCCAGTAACAGCATCACTCTCTGAAGAGTTATACAATAAGGAAAACAACATTTGAGAGGGAATACTTTGATGCATAAAATGTGGATATTGCACAAGTACACCTAGCCAGTTTCTCCTCAATTCTATTCCACATCCACAGCTATAGGAAGGAGGAATGTGTCCTTTTGATCCTTGTGTGTTGTTCACAGGTGACTCAGAGAAGTCTCTCCCGAGGCCCTTCCTAGGTTAACTAAGCCTAGGTTAACTACATTAACTTGCCTTTAGCAATTCTTTTCAAGCTGAAGTCACTCCAGATGTTCAAACAAAGCACAGCATTTGTTTAGAATGTGATCCAAGGGCTGATGTTTTCAAAATGCTCTTAGGTTTGTATTAGTACCCCATAAAGAGAGAAAAAAAAATCATCAGCTTCTTAGAAATCCATTCTGTAGAGTAGGATATATGTGCTGACTGCATGCAGGCATTAAAATTTTTAGCAAGCTCCAAAGAGATCTCCAGGATCTCTTGCCTTGCCAAGAGCCTCGCCCAACCATTTCTGCATGAGGCATATAACTTCTATGTGAGCTATACTGTATCTTATTTTAAAAGATGTTGATCTTGATTTAAAGATTGGAGAATTCCCCATGCCTCTAAGGTAAGTTATTCTAATAGTTAATTATGCTCTCCAAAAAGAAAAAAAAAAAAAAAAGAAAATCAAGAAAAAAAAAAATCCAATGATAAAACACATACAAAACCAAAACAACAAAAAAACCCCACCATTTATTACTTGTTTAAATCCAGCCAGCTTCAGCTTTCGAGTGTTGCTTTTCATTCTCCTGTTTACTGGTTTAAGACCATTTTCTGTCGGAAAACTCTTCCCTGTGTAGGTACTTGTATGCTATAATTACGTCAGCTCTTAATGTTTCTGGATGTAGTAAGTACATTTAGCTCCTTAAAGTTTCTGACT
>VYZT01047377.1:0-11071 GCA_013400735.1 Pomatostomus ruficeps
AAATTTTCCTTAATATCCAACCTTTCGAGATTCCTGAGCTTTTGAGAGAGGTGAAAAAAAAATCTTAATAAACAGCAAAGAAAATATTTGAAGTGTGTCAGGATAAGTATTTCCATCAATAAAGACAAGGGGTTGAAGCATTCTGGGTCAGAACAATCCAAAATTTACTTTCCCACTCTGAAAGCACATTGGTGTTGCTGTGCCTGGAGGGACTGCTCCCACTTGGAAAACCCTTCTGGACTGTGAAGGTTGAGGGTCTCCGTCTACGCTGCACAAGCAGTGATCAGCCATGCAGGGCACTCATCTTGGATTTTCATTCCTTGTTTGTTTGTTAGTCATGACCCTATCACACTGTTTCTTCATGGGAAACATTAACTGAATTGAAGCTTTGGATGGACTTTGATGCTTGACTATTTTTTTGGTCAAATCTTTAGCATATTTACCAATGAAATAGAACCATTTTCTCCCCCACTTCTTTTTATATTCATTATTACTCAGTTGACAGGTTAACCTACAGGATACAGAAGCCTAAATATCTTTACTTTGAATTGATAACTTGCAGAAAGCACACAGAGCTTCTGCAAGTTCTTATATAAAGGGTATATTATCTCTTTAATTTAACAGAGCTTTCCTTTCAAATAAATCACCTCTGCCCTCAAATAGTTTTCAACCTTCAGGCTTTCCCCCCCTGTCTCTTCTTCTCTACTAAAATATGGATTAAAATCACTTTTTTGTCTGATGCTCTTTCATCATGACTTTGAATGTGTGTGAAACTTTCCCTGGAAATAAATGATTGTGTTAATTTTCCAACAGTTATTCAGAAAATGAAAATGCCTCCATAAGTCATGTCTTTATAGATTTGATTGAGAGTCTTTTTTTTAGGCAGAAGGGAACAGTCACATTTATTTCAGAATTCCCCAAAACAGGCTCTATTTCCTCTGTCTTCTTTAACTCTCTAAACACATGTTCTATAATGTACTTCTATCATGACACTTTCAGTGACTATTTTTAATCCAGCAGATTTATGTTTAGACCTATACAATCACAGTATTGTTTAGGTTGGAAAAGACCTCTAAGATCATTCAGTCCAACCATTAACCCAGCACAGCCAAGTCCACCACTAAGCCATGTCCCTGAGTGCCACATCTACACATCTTGTAGATACCTCCAGGGATTGTGACTCTACTATAACAATTTAGTATCTCACATGGTGTATGCTTAGAGTGGATATTGTACCTCTCTCCAAGGGAGCACACTTTGCTCCTAGCTTTATCTACAGGATAAAAACAGTTTGGATTTTTTTTNAAAAATTTTGGTTTTTTTTTTTTTTTTTGGTCAATAAAGAATAGCAGGAGACAGCTGCTTAGTTTTACAGCTCTTGTCTTCACTAACATCCTCATTTGTTCTTATGGGAAGATTAATTTTCTTCCTTCCAATCAGAATCAGTGGTCAAATGGAAAATGTGAATGGCACATAATGAAGTAAATAAGGCACTGTGTGAGGGGAAAATTTGGTTGGTTAGAGCACAGGTCTAGGATATAAGGACAATAATAGAGCTCTAAAAGTGCCATATGGTGACTAAAAGGCTTGATTTGTTTCAGAAGCGCTGCATTACACTCGATAAAAGATCTTTTATATCAGCTCCTTTATATCTTGTCTTTGCAAATCGACCCTGCTTTATTTCTTTACTCATTTACATATTTTTATGTTGTTAATAGCAAATGAAAGAAAGCTCCAAATTTCTCAAGTTCCATAAAAAATCAGATTTATTCTTTGCAAGGCTGTAAATGTATGGATAGTCTTAAAACTAGTAAATATATCTATTACACTTTTGCCCAAGACAAATATAATAAATAGGTTGTATGGATGGTGATAGGAGTTATCTATAAAATCAGATTTCAGTAACATATTCCAGCTGAGATTGTTAACCAGCTAGGCCGTGAAATAAGTCACTTGCATTGTTTACTTTCAATTGACATTATATCAGTTTCATGTATACATACTAAAATATATGTTATCTATATTTCAGATTTACAGAAAATAAGGCAACCATGGTTTTAGGAAAGGAAATTAATATCTGTCTAAAAGAAAACAAAATACATTGGTTTGCTAGTTATATACACTACTCATTTAGCCAAAACAAGTTTTATATCTAAGTAATTGACATGGTTTAACTGCAGCCAGCAACTAAGCAGCATGCAGCTGCCTGCTCACTCCTTACTCTTCCCTGGTGGGGAGGAGAATGGGAAAAAAAAGTAACCTCATTGGTTAACAACATGTTAATAACTGAAGTAAAGTATAATACTACTAATAATACTAATGATAGCAATAAAATTAATAACAGTGCTGATATACTAATATCACTAATGTAATATTAATAATACTAATGATAGTAATGAAATTAATAATAGTAATGAAAAGGAAAGAGAGAGGAATAAAACCCAAGAGAAAGAAGAGATGGACAACACGATTGCTCACCAACCCCTGATGCCCAGCCCATCCCTGAGCAGCGATGGGTGGCTCCTGGCCAACTCCCCCAGTTTATATGCTGCATATGATGTTCTAAGGTATGGAATATCCCTCTGGCCAGTTCAGGTCAGCTGTCCAGCTGTGATCCCTCCCAGCTTCTTGTGCACCTGCTCAGAGGCAGAGGATGGGAACCTGAAAAGCCCTTGACTTAGGGTAAACACTGCTTAGCAACAGCTAAAACAGCAACATGTTATCAACACTGTTCTCATATGGCATCCAAAACACAGCACTGTACCAGCTATCACGAAGAAAATTGCCTCTATCTCAGATGAAACCATGACAGTATTTGAATTCTTTGGATTTTCATTTCTGTACAAATAATAAAAATATACATAAAGCCAACATTTGATATATATAGGACTTGCCTTTAAGCTTGCTTAGCATAAATCAAAAGTTGCTTAGTTAACAGCACTAGAAATACAGCAATGTACGTGTGAAGTGACAATTAAGCCATATTCTCCTTTTGACATAGCTTTTCTTCTTCTGAGATGTAGTATTTTGTGCAGTTGTCTCAGCAGCAAAGACACTATCTTTGCCAAGGGCATAAAATGTATTGCCTGACAGACCAAAAAAGAACTCATATTGATACTTTAGAGGAGGAATTGGTTTGCCATATACTCCTGAAAAACAGAGTAAAGGATAATTGCTATTTTCATTAACTATCTCACTTACGGAGTTGAAGTGGTTTAGAAAGGCAGCAACCTGGACTGATCCCAAAAAATCACAGATAGATGTTTCTTTGATACCCTGGTAGCCAGAGGCAATATTTGGCCTCTTCTGATAGGCATACAGTATCTTTAATTGGATGCTGGCACTTCTTTACACAGCCAAGCAAAAATCTTGAAAGTATACAGGAGAGAAATGAAAACTGGCTGGGAAAATGTTTTGAGACAGAATTGTATCATAAGAACATTTAGAAATAACTGTCAGAAGCTTAAGCACAATAAAAGACAGAGTAGAGCATAAGAGTACAGTGCTCTATTCTTGAACAACCAGTGTTCTTGGAAAAAAGGTGAGGAGTCACTGCATAGACTTTTAGCAGTGCAAGGTGACCAAAGAACTCCTTTGGAAAGAGGAGATGTTAGAGAAGACAAACAGAATGTCTCTTAACCTCTCTCCTTCAGGTTCATTACTTAATAAAAACCAAACCAAACCAAAACCAACATCAGGAAAACCTGACCAGGGTGCTCCAGCAGCAGGCCCAGTGGAGAATCAAAGAGGGAACTGTTATGGCCTGGGGAGCACAAGCTTCCCTGCTCCATAAATAAATGAGTGCACAAAGAGCTATGTATATTTCATGAGAGAAAAGATGGACACCAGCATGTAAAGAGAGACCGACATTTTATAACAAGGACATCACGTTCTTCTCATAGTTAACTAAAAATGCGATCGTGAGTGCATTTTGTGAGAAAAAGAAAACACAGAGGATATACAAGGATTTTGTTTTAAAAATGCCATTTTTAATACCTAAATACACCTAGACTTGGACTGTTCTGTATCCTCAAATGCATCTGAAATCTGAAAAGGCCAAAATTTTGCCATTAGCCATAGTGCCTGAATATAATATAAAAAGATTCATTTCTGCTATATAATTTCAAAAAGTGTTAAACCCTTGCACAATATCTATTCTTATTTTGGTAAATTCAGCCCAGTATTTTTAATCACCAATTTACGAGGAAAATGTTTGCCTAGGATTTCATTAAGCCTTGATACTTAATGAACCACACACAAGTATGGTTGCTGCCATGTGCTTTCGGCTTGTGTGAGTGAACTACGTCACACGAAACTGTCATTCCTGACTTTTAACTCTCATTAATAATTAAATGATTGATTGCTTTGAAATCAAACCACTAGCAGTGGTGCAAGCAGGAACGCACTGCGTTTTGTCTGGGGGACCTCCAGAGAGCAGAGGTCTGACCAGGTGTATGGGAGCATTAGAAGAGCTGCATTTCCAGAGTGAATTACAGAAGTGTCACGAGCCATCATCACCTCACCCTGTAATTTCCTGTGTTTACTTTGCAGAGGTCTAACACATGTAAAAAGGAAGCTCTAGCACGGTCTTACAT
The DNA here is from genome assembly GCA_013400735.1 of Pomatostomus ruficeps. Classification (NCBI taxonomy): domain Eukaryota; kingdom Metazoa; phylum Chordata; class Aves; order Passeriformes; family Timaliidae; genus Pomatostomus; species Pomatostomus ruficeps. The sequence continues at coordinate 4,596 of VYZT01047377.1, forward strand.
TGGAAAGCTGAGACAAAGTTTCCTGAAATCAGTCAGAGGCACAGCATGTGCCTCATAATTCATTATTATCGTAAGCAGAAGGTATGAGCTGCTAGGGAGCCCATCGAATATATTCAAGTGTTCATCAAACTCTGAACTTTATCCGTTCTCCTTTTTTTCTAATCAAACAACTTACAGTGTAATTATCCTGATATACTAAAGGAGACAGGACAAACACAAACAATTAGTACTTGCAATCCTTGCTTCATCTGCTAGCAGTGGATTTCCACACCCTTCACTCTGTCACAATGTCATTTACTTCTTGTTTAAACAGCTTCAGTCTTTTTATTCCTTCAGCTGTGACTGTTGGACCATTTACTACAGTTATGGCTCTCAATATGATAATGGCTTTGCAATTTTTAGGCACCTGTTCCAGATCTCTTTCCATTCAAGTTTACTTTATGAACATATTTCTTCTCGAGTTACTACCTAGCATGAACAGAATAATATTCCTAGAAGGAATAAAAGTAACACTCACACAAAACTAATTTTAGAGGATTTTTCTGTCAGCTCCTGGCCCTCCTAATATATGCATTTATGTGATTCTCCATATCTCTGCCTTTTGCTTTTGTTGTGCTAAAATACGTTTATATTGATTGACCATATTTGAATTGAATAAGGAAACCCTGTGTTGAAAAGAAAATCAATCCTGTTTTGATTCTGAACATATCATTTTTTAAGTAGGAAAAAAATATTCCCCAATTAAATGTGTGTGAAACCACCCAGACAAAAGTACAGACTGATCTTCAAAAACACGTCCTTTAAATATGTATGTAATAAAAATGGGCCAGTTTTTTTTCATAGCCACTATAGAGTAATGACATAAAAGAAAGGGATTCAAAATTACCTGCTGAAAACACGAAGTGATTTCCATTTTTCTGCATTGTCATTCTCTTTTTATGCTGATTTAACTCATTTTGCAGCTGTCCTATGCCTACCTCTGGAATCCAGATCTTAGGCTTTTAGCAAAAGCCTAGCCTATCAATTCTTATCAGGGGCTTTTGAGGTTGCTAATAATTTACATCAGTGGATGTAGACTGTCATTAACATTGAGCCTTGTTAAATGAAATATTCCTGAATCCTAACTGATCATTTCTAATGAGACTATGAGACTATTATAACTCTGTATTCAATAGCTTTGCATCCAGTATGCCCTTGGTATTCCTAAGGAACTCATTCATTGTATGCTTTCCATTTAAAAAATTCACATGAAAATGAAAACATATGAAGGATAAAAAAACAACAGCACCCATCATGAACCAGCTTCAGGTTTACCAGCTGGTCTAACCTCCCTCCATATACCAGTAAATTCAGTTGCCCATAAACAATTTTAAACTTTTTGTTTTCAACCCTCATCTTGTTTTTAAATCCCATGAACACTTCTCTGGCAACTAGAACCACATAATTTAAGTCTATGAACATAATTAAAGATTATTTACATGAGCGAAGATTTCTAGGACTGTCTTCAGCTCCTCAATCCCATCTCTCACCTTCCATTGTTTCACAGAGTGATCAGACTTTTTTCAATAAAGCTTGAATTTGAGCATGCCTAACAGATCCCCAGAGATTATAAAAAAGTGCATCTTCTTCTTCTTTGTTTCTTTCTCTGCAGTCCTGGATTACCTAACTCTTGAGGGAGCTCTGGGATGCACTTTCTGTCTAAACGTCTGAATGAAAGTTGCCACGGTGATGTATTGCTAAAAAGGAGATAAAACATTATTCTTCAGGGCCAAGAGACCTCCTTACTCTGAAAATAGTCTTTAAACCCAAAGGCATTCCTGAATCGAGATATCTCAGGGCAAAGAAGTAGAAGATAAAAGCTGTCGTGACTCTTCCCACATATGTTGTGGAGAACCAAAAATATTTAGCTTGTTAGTTGCTTAAAATTCCAGAAAATTAAAGAGGGGCTTTCAAGAGAAACAGCATAGACACTGCTGGCTACAATAAAATGAGTATTGCACATTCTCTCCTTAGTAAGAACTCTAAATATCACAAGCTGATGATTTGTATCATTTTTCAGCCCTATCCTTTACAGAGAGAGCATAGCCTACTGCTGAAATCTTACTACTTTTCTCTATGGTTTGCTGATAAAATGGATTATTCCATTGAGGCCGAAGGACAGAGATAGGACACATGTTCTTTCCTTTGTTCCATATTAGTTCCTTTTTCTCTCATAAGGTTAACTGTTTTACTTTGTCTAAAAATACATGTTAGCTCCATGCTAAATTGCTCTGTGCCAAATTCAGTGTCTCAGTGTTAGCTGTACTGTTCCCTCCTTGCTTCTCCCCTTGGTGTTCTCATGGTGTCTCCTTGTCCCCCCCACTTTCTCCTTTCATTACTGATCCTCACCAGCTCCTATAGTCTCTTATATGCTATCCACAGTCATGGCTCTTAAACATATCTCTTCATCCATGGTGTGACTCCCTGATCATGTCACTTTATGTCTCCTTTCTCTCTCCCTCTCCCAGTTTTCAGGATGTTTGACACTTCCAAAAGCAAAACTTCTGCCCCTCTTACACAATAAGTACTTTCATATTCCTTTTTTTTCAACTACTGTATTATCTAAGTTACTTTGATATAAAATATTAAAGTTGGTTTTGATTAGCTCCCCTTTCCTTCCTTTTATGTTCATATCAGTATTCTTGCACACAAACTAATCTTCTTACTTCTGCCCTTATAACTGTTCTATAAATTCTTCTGTTCTCCTCCACTGTTATCTAAAACTGTAATATGGCTAAAGCTTTATTTTTTCTTTGTGTTTTATCAGAACAACAAATCATCCTCTTTTTTTGAGTCATCTTGGACTCCTCCTTTCAGAAATGAAATTACAGCTATTTATAGCAACAGAAGTGGAGGGCAGTATCTGGAAGGGCAAAGCATGCTTCCTAAGACTGGAATGAGTAATCTGTCACAGGACGTACACAAGAGGGCAGAGAGGCCATGCTCATTAAAAATGCATGTCAATTCCTTAAGCAATGTCCCTCATAGCCTTTCTAACAAAGCAATGTTCCTCACAGCTCCTGTAACACAGCCTAAGCCTTTGACTCTCAGCTGGCACTTCTCAGAAAATAGATATTAACAAAGTCTTGCAGTAGCAGCGATGAATAGAGACTAGCAGATCCTTCAGCTCTCTGTGAAGAGAAAATGACTTTTAGTGGCAGAAAATTAGACCTTTATTCTCTCTAGTCAAGAGGGAACTTTCAGTTACGCAGTTAAACAAATGGCATATACTCGTCTCCCCTTCATTTACTGGCAGTACCTGTGCAGGCTTTATCCTTGGGAGACTGTTGGTATTATGCCATTCAAGATTAATTGAGCAAGGTTAGGAATTAAATTAATATGTTTTCATTAATATTTGAACAACATATTACCACTGCCTTTAAGATTATTTTTAGCTCTCTGTGCACCACAATATCATTAATAGATATTGTCTAAATGAAAAACTTCTATTCAAAATATGTTTGATATTGCAAATTAAAATACATACTGCAAGGTGAACATATGTGATAAATGTATTATTAAAATAAATGTATATGTGCATTAGCTAATTATTTAATTCACTCTTCCCAACTAGCAGCAGAATGAATCCATATTATGACACAATTCCATAAATTAGTCGCACCATGAGTAAATTGACCTTGCTTCACCCCACTAAACAGTCATAGAAGGTTACAAAAAAGAATATTTTTGCATGCCGAGAAATTCAATTACTCACCCTCCAAACCCTAGACCTATTTATAAAAAGAAATGTACTATTCTTAAGTGAAGTCATAATTTTAGTTTTACTCTGTTGGTCCCAAAACAGGCAGTAAATTTGGACTAAGGCTCAGAGGACTCTCCAGATTAGCAACCACCCAATCCACTCAGCAGTTAATGTTTTTTCAGAGAGAAGACCAGATTTGGGGTGGTGTAGAAAAACAGATACAGAGTTTCCCAAATTATGCACATTATGCTAAACTGGGACAAACTACAAACAGAGAAAAAATAACAAGGAATAACATGGCAACACGAACAGGATCAGGAGATTGACCTTCAAGTGGCAAAAAAAAGCAGGTCGGCACATTCTGAAAACAGCAATTGAAACCATAACTTTTTCTGATGGAAATACTTGGAAAGCAATAATCCTAGGAGAAACTAAAGGGATATACAGGTTATAAATTGGTTGTGAATCTGTGCTGGGAAACAAAGGGAGTCAGTATGATTCTGTGCCGGATACCCACAAACAGTGTGGGCGAGGACACCAAGAGCAACTTTCTACAGAGCATTGACAAAACCATGTCTAGAATCTTCCATCTCAGTATTAGAAAGTGCCAACAGAGAGAATATCTGAGGAAAATAAAGAAATTTATGCATGTAAGAAATGGAGTTTTCATAAACGGAAAGATGAAATTCATGAAAAAAGCCCAACCAAGACCCAAGAAATGGGAATATCACACTTAAGTAATGAATTTAAGTCTCTATGCCTGTATTTATAACCTATTTAAAATATCTTAGTTTGGCATAACAACAAGAATTTCTCCTTGACACCTTTAAAATAAAGCTACTTAATAAGAAAAAGCCAAACTTAACACATATTTGGCAGATAAACCCACTTTAGTTTCCTTTAATTTTCATTTCGAGCTGCTGGTGATAATGCATTGTTTAGCTGTAGTGTTGACACATGTAAAAAAAAGTTATTTCAGGAGGTACAAAATGGAAGAAGGAAAAATTAGAATTTTGTTCAAATATATTACAGTAGATAGAATTTCTTTACGCTTTCTGCACTTCAGTATGTTCTGAGCAAGTGCTCGAGTTTTGCACTTCTTACAGCTGTAGCACCTTTTCCTGGCTCCAATGTGTTAATTTGGAGAGGATATCATAATATTTTATATGCACATTTGTAAGTAAAAATACTTTAAAAAGATGAAAGTATCTCAAAATATTTGTGATAGCAAGATGGAATGAGAATCAGATTTTTTTCCACATACATTAAACAATAGGAAATATTATAACCATAATGTAAAAATTGATTTGCTTTGAAGCAGACTTCTTTTACCCTGTATGGATATTGAACAGAAGACCTGTTATTTTTGCATCTGTCATTTAAATGGACTGTTAATTTTTACCTTCTCTTGTAAGAGCAAGGGCAAAAAGAGGGCAGGAGGTCACAGCCAACCCAGCCTCTACTCAGGGCAGGACACAGTGAAAAATTGCTCAGATTCACCATTTTCAATGTGAAAATCAGTGAGGTCATGCAGAGAAATGAGAGTTGCCTAGTATTTCCTGACAGTCCCAGTTTCCTCTGATGACTCTTTCTGAAGGACACCGAGACACTGAGTCCTCTGGTTTCCCCAAGCATCTTTCTTTGCTAAAGCTGTCAGATCTTCTACAATTTATAACCATGACTGGAACAAAATGTCAGATGGTTTTAACCAGATGTTAGGCCATACAGCAGTGCCTTGGGTTCATTAAAGTAACTCAGGAGGCATTTGCAGGTAGTGTCCAAAGCCTTTATTGTTGTTTCTTTTTCTTATTTTTTTTTAAAAAAAGTCTGAGATAGATTGAGAATACACAGAATTTAATTTAAATGGCAAAAATTGTGTGTGCTCTGAAATGCAGGTACCATATATAAATATCTGTGTCTTGGATAAATGTATGAAAACAAACTGCTTGATAGCTTGAAGAAATAAGTGTGGATTACTGATGAAAAGAGCAGGTATTTCATTTTCATCCTAGACTCCTTCTGGAGATTTTGTTAGTGATACTGACTTCTGAGGCAAGTTAATTAGCTGATCAGAGATCTAATCCCTAAAAAAGCCGGCAGCAAGGGTCACTTCAAAGTTTTTTCTAAATTGAACTCTGGTAGATTTTCAAGGCCATCACATTTTGAATTTGATACTTTTTTGATTGTTGTGACTCCAACAAAGACATTCAACTAGGAGAAAGAAGTCTTGTGAGGCAAATTTGAATGATCTCACAGAAAAGATGTTTTATGGAAATAAGACAAGTGTTTTTGAGAATGCAGAGATGCTCACCACTTAGGGGTAAATGTATCTCTGTGACTCAGGTGTGTTTTAGTCAGTCTCTTCACAAAAAATTCCTGCAGACAATTCCTTTGTCAGTTTGGTTTGGGCAGTAAGCTCTTAAATTCCTCCACAAGGCATTGCCTGGACTGACCTATATGCCCATTGAGTTTCTCTTAAGGATTTGTGCAACACGAAACTTTTGGTGCTTGCCTGTTTTCTGTCTTTGCAACCTCATGCTTACAGTTCTTTATCTTCTGAAGGGACCTGAACTGAACAGGAAATGGTGGCTGCCCTTTGGAAAGGATGGCTACAACGGAAAGAGAGCACAGTAACACATGCGACAGCAGGTCAAAGGATGGGCAGCACTGGTGGGAGGATGATGCCTTAAAGATGTAGCCTTTATATAGTCTTTATATTTTTCAGATCCTGCAC
>VYZT01047379.1:0-25001 GCA_013400735.1 Pomatostomus ruficeps
ATTAAATACTATGCAGTTCAAACCCCTGCATGTCATAGGACTCAACACCAGGGCTGCAGGTTTCATAGTAACCTGTACCAAATGTGACATTAGAGAAGAAATGTAAGCAGTCTTTTCCAGTCTTAACCAGTAAGGAGAAACACTACTAAAAGCAGCAGCTGCCCATTATCATGTTATAGACTGGTGCAAGAGATAAGACTGGCCAGATGAGATTAAACTCCTCATTTTACATAAACCTCACTGGAAAACAAACAAACAAAAAAAGCTAAATGCAGCAAACTGAAACCTACAAAGAGAATGGAGAGCATCAGAAGAAATTCAGTAGTGTCTGAGTGGGAGTTTAAAAATCAAGTTTATAGGTAATAAATGAAAAAACAGCATCAGGATTATTTATGGCTCCTAGAGAGGTCCTAAACATTGTCATGCCAGCAGCCATAAATTATTGCTGTTAGTCAGAATTTCTGTCTGTATATTTTTAGGTACAGACTAATGCCTGAATATCACATAAGTTCTATTGTCAAGCTTTGATGCCTGTATCCATAAAATCAGGGAGGGTGGTGGTGATCCTGCCTAAAAGTCACAAGCTGTCCAGACTTCTGTCACCCGCCACCATATCCACTTTCAAGCTGCTCTCATCTATTAATATTTATGTCTGCTCCGGTCTGATTGTATGGAATGTTTGGGGTCTTTTTTTCTGATAAAGAAGTCAGAGATCTGGTGGTGATGACCTTTGAGCATTATCAGTATTCACTTTCATTCTCATGCTAATGAGGTGTATTTTTATTTCTTAGCTTGTGCATATTGCTCAAGTCCTGCTGCACCTCAGAGACTGCCTTTGTTTGTGCCCTGATGGTCTTTCTCCATAAGCTGTTATGAAAATTCTCACATTAGGTGCTCCTGTGACTGAAATCCTCTCCCACGCACTCTGATATTGAGACTTAACGAGAAATACAGACATTTTATTTAATGTTACTGAGATTTTGTGCCATTTATTCATCTTATTTGATGTTTCACTATGCATATGCCATATTGTGATTGACTCATTCTGTGAAAGGCTGACATTCTAGTAATTTAATGCTTAGTGTTTTTCTGTTATTTTGAAACCAAGTTCTCCCCATTATTGAGCAGTAAAGTATTTTTCAAAAACAGACCTGAGATACAGAAATTTTTCTCTGTGAGTCTTTGAAGTTTGTTTTGCTAAAGATACCAGGTTTCAGTGGTCATGAAAAGACAGAGATTTTTATTTCATCATTTTACTCTACAGAGCCGTTCTATGAATTCAAGTATTGGGAAATAAAATGCTATCTGATATTGACAGAAAGGGAAGAATCTGGACCCAAATTTTAAGTTGGCAGCAGGACATCTGACATTGTGAAATACTCTGTTGTCTTCCAGGATGGGTTACAGGTGCTGAAGTACACTCAGATCCAAGGAAAAAAGAGAAATAGCCGCACTTTCAAAGCATTGGCAAGAAGCCACCTTTGGCCATTGAATGCGGGATACAAAGTCCCCTTTGATTTGGATGAGAGGCTCCTGCAACCAAAAGCAAAATTTGGTATTGGAACATAGACACCTGATAATTTCCATTGCCCTTGTTCTTTATCCTTTGGTTATTAGTACTGGGCAAGGGTGGTGCCTCATGACCCCATTGTGCTGGGGTTTGTGCAGAGAAACGAAATTATCTTCACTGATATGTCCAAAGTGTCTAACCCTGCAAACAGTCATGTGCATCCTCGTGGAAGGAGACACGTCATCCTGTGACTCAATGCAAAACTGGCACACTGCCCAAAATATTTAGAAATTTGGACCACTTGAAATTGCAAAATATAGGAAAGAGCTTTTCTGTTCACACATCTTTCCTGCACAATCTACCACACCGAGTCGTCCAGTGCTAGGTTCCTGAATTATAAATAAAGTTGCTAAAATTATTTAAATCATATCTACTGAATAGATCTATACCCTTGAAAGCAAGAACAAATGTCAGGGACCTAATCTCTTTTCTTCTGCATAAGTGTGCTTCCTAAGGACAAAAACTTTTTTAGACTCTGCCTACGAAGACTAGCTTGAGGCACTGCAGATGTTGCTCCTGCATGCCAGTCCACATTTTTCTCCTGACTGCAGGCAGTCAGGCCACTGCCAAAGGAGGGGACATGGCAAGGTCACTTGCACACTCCTTTGCAGGCTTGGTTTGTTGTTTGGTTGCTTGGGATTTTTTAAACTAAGGTTTCTCTGCTTGTAATTAGGACTTAACAGAGGTCCTATGGATTGCTTTAAAGAAGATGAGGGTTTGCTACTTGGTTGTGAGTTCTGCTCAACACATGCTAACTTCTCATTTAAGCTGGCCATTTAACCTCTACAAGATAATGGCAGAAAGAAAAGCATGTGCCCTTGCTCTGGTGTGTCTTCTCTACTGGCTAGATTTTCCCCTATTTGGCAGTCCGCATCAAGGGGGGGATTTGGGCAGTGTTTAAAGGGTGACTGATGCATTTCAATAGCTCAGAAAGAAAAGCTAATAAGCAGCATGAAAAGCAATTCTGGTAGATGGAATAATGTGAAAGATAAAATGGAAGTTTGTGAGTAATTAGAATATTTTATTTGCATAAAGCAGCTACTAATATACCCTTGGTTTCATATTCACTAACACCTCAATGTTTATCAAGAAAAAACGATCTCTATCTATATTAATAACACAGTGCTAGTTACTGTTAATTAGCATTTACTCTCAAGCTTTCTTCTTGCAATAGATTAACTATTCAGTTTTACAAAACAGACAAAATGGAAGAGAGAATGCTGTCTCAAAAAGCTGGCACTACTGACTTGATATCACAGTAAAAACACCTATTCCAGGATTATGTTAAACAGATAATTATTCATGGCCTGAAACTGCAAACCTTATGAAAGTATCAGTCATCTTACCTTTACAGAGAAATCACAGCAACAAAACTCTAAAAAAGGCAAGGTCTAAAGTAATGCTGTGTTTTGAACTAGAGATGGGGATGGAGTTGTGCAAGTAAGAGATGTTGAATGAATAATGTTCATGAGTTTAAATCTGCTCTGGTTTGATGCTGCAGAGCTGCACTCAGTACAGCTTGTATTTCCCACTGACCATGCTTGGGTTTACAGCCAGACATTCATGAACATAAAGAAATAATCAAATGACCTGTAGTATCTTCTGCAGCTGACTGAGTTGAGCTGGTGGTTAGGCAGGAATCCATGTAATGCAGAAAGATGCCCAATCATATGAAGGATGAGCATGTTCTTACTGCCATGATGCTGCATGAAACGAGGTTTTTGAAACCTTTTTGAAAAACATTAGGAAGGAGGCACTATTAGTAGTGACCAGGAAGCCTGCCAGCACTGTGCAGGGTTCTCGTCTGATCTAAATATAGAGGCTTAGGCGGAACTAACTTTTCTCAATGAGGCCAGAAATATAATTTCATCTATTTGATTTTTTTTTCACTTTTGGGCTATAAGTTGTAGTAATGACATTGGGAAAATCATGTAACTCATTTCTTATCTAGCCTTTTCAGTTACAAGCACCAAATCACCTTTGATTCTTTTGCTGATAATCTGAATTGAAGTGATAACATCTTGTATAGTGGCTAGGGAAAAAAGTAAGAACTATAAACATCTGTTTCCCGTGTTTCCTGCTTTTTTTCCCCTTTCTGTTGGAATTTATTAAATCCAAACCGAAGTGTTTACAATCACATTAGATAACAGCCCCCTCTTGTGACAGAAAAGCAATTTGTGTTATGTGCATACAGGAAGATGAAGTAATAACAGGGAAACTCCAGCATAAGTAGGATGGTAGCAAAACTACTAACCAAGAAAAGATTCCATTATCCCAGTTTCAAAATTGCTAATTTTTCATGCTTTTTTTTTCATAATTGCCTTGTGACATATATCAGTTTAAAGTTTTTGAAATTCTGTTCTCCCTTAGGAAAAGTGGTAAATCACTTGCATTGCTGAAAGACCCCTTTTTACTCCCTTTCATCTCTATGGTTTTATTTCTCTATTTGCAGTACACTAATGTAGAGTTCTCTGCAGTGATTTAATGTGTTTCCACATCTATACTCATTTTTTACTTCACCCATCCATACTTCAGTTTCTTAATGTTAAAGCTTATAAGCTTTCTGGGCAGGAATTGTTTTACTACGTGCTTAGGCATTGTTTGGGCCAGTGAGGACCTGAATTAGTTTTTCCACATCCTGTTTGCCAACAACATTTTCATCCTACTTCTGCTATATAAACAGGGTTTGAGGAATTTGGGGTCCCCAAAAGCAATGAATTCATCCAGCTGAAAGCTAAACCTGACCTTAAAAATAAAAAGAAGATAAGAAAATCAAAATATGAATATGAGAAACAAATGATGGGAGTCTTAATCACAGTCTACTTCCTATCATTTCTTGTTTTCTGTCAAGACAATTGTGCCCAGCAGCATGACACCTTGCACAGAGACTTCTAAAAATATTGAATTTGTCTTGGACTTTTCTCATGTTGTTGCTGAGCTACTCATTTCCATTAAAATAATTCATTTTCTCTGCTTTAGGGCCCAGCTTTTTACTTTTTTTTTTTGTTTCTAGATTCAGGTGTGCCATGTATATGTGCTACTTACATATTATAAGGAACCTTGGCATTTAAAACCACCCGAGAGAGACAGGTGGCTCCCCAAAAGTTAGCAATAACAAGTATTCAAAATTTTAAGTAGCTAACGCTGCTGACTAACAGCATAAGCCTCGCAACCCATTAGATGCAATGACTGTTGTTTGCTCTGTAAGAAGGTCCAGCTGTGTTACTAACTTCCACAGGACGAGCTGACCCACATCATATGTATCTGCTTAATTGACTTAGGCGCAGTATTGAACTCACCACAAAACCAAGATTTGTGGCTTGTAATCTGAAGTGAACATAGGTTGCTCATGTCATGTGTTTAAATACATGACTCAGCCATAAAATAAACCACACCCTGCGAGACCATTCTTTCCCTGTTGGGACACATTAACTATTCCACTGCTTGAAGTAAATTCACTGTCACAGCAAAATATGACTGTTTCATAGTTAAGTCAAGTGACTTCATGTTTCCTTTCTTTAAGTTTCACCTGCTGAGTTTCAGTTTGATTTACCCTACTGGAGGCACTCCAAACCTCAGCAGTCCTGGACTTCAGCTTTGTGTTGTACACAACACTCAAAACCACATTATTTCATGTGGTTTCCAAAGCAAGTTATAAAGACTTCTCCTAGAACAGCTCAAAACTAAGAGTAAATCTACAAGTGGTCCTATGGCCCTCATCTGTGGGAACAGAGGAGGTTTCCATCCTTTCAGCCAAGGAAGGCCAAAAGGCTTCAGTGCTGCAGAACCACTGGTTTGGATGTCAACACTGCTTCAGAGCTGCAAGCAGCTGCTGTCAATAGTCTAGTGTCTGCTCTGAGTGACTCACATATCACTTAAAAAAAGAATAATTTTGATGTCACAGGACTTACTTCTCTTTTACACCAAAGAGCAGGATGGAGTACGTCTGTAATTTAAGGCTAACTAAGAACATTGTGACCTGATGACAAAGTCAGCAAGAAGAAGCCCCATTGGCATGCCTTGGTTTGGAAACCCCAAAGGCTTTCACTGATGGTGAGAGAATCACATGATCCCATTCTTAAATAGGCCTAGATTTTAACTATTTTTGGCTCTGTATTTTATACTACATTATTTTATGCTTTAAGGGGGTAGTAGTTGCAAGCAAGTTGATCTTGGACTACAGGTAATCCTAGACCTAACGAAAGTTCCAGGCTACATAAAAGGAGTAATTAAGTGTCTTTATGGAGACAACTGAAGCAACTGCCCAAGGCACTTAGCTGTAGAGTTGGGCTGGAATTAAACCATATGCCCTGAGAGGTTTCCATATAACTAATGCACAGACAGGGAACACAGGGACTGCTCCGCAAAGAGTATTAACAGCAGACAATGAGGAAATCACGTACGAGACTTGTCCTGAAGAGCCAGGTGGACAAACCTGCCGAGCAAAATGAATTGTTTGAACGAAAGAATTTGAAACCATGCAAAAAGAAATTGCCAGTGCTTGCCTGTGTCTAGTTTGCTCCAGAAAACAAGGATGTGCTTGCACTTTGGTGGCTAATTGTCTTGCATCATGATTTCTGTAGTAGATTTCTCCCACTAAGACAGTCAATACGAAATATAAAATAATTGCTGTGTAGCAATAAACCAGAGTGCTTCAATAATTATTAAGACATACTATAACTATTGTTTTTCTCTTGCAGGTATCTCAGATGAATTCATAACTCCCATGTTTAATTTTTATAAAAGCATTGGAGAGCTGAAGATGACACAGGAAGAATATGCACTGCTCACAGCCATAGTTATCCTGTCTCCAGGTAACTTCTCATCCAAAATTAAATATTAGTGGTTTTGGAAAGAAAGCATGAGGAGAATGATGTGAGAGTGGTAAGAACTTAGATTCTACATGGAGCAAGTGAGTGTCCATGCTCATTCTGTATACTCAGTTGTTAAACCAGAAAACAAGCACACAAATACAAACTCCAAAGTCCTGCTACACCATTTGGTTTTGCATAAGGAAAAAAACCTGCTTAAATAACCTGCTTAAAAATATTACTGATATCTCTTCACTGCTTAGCAAAACAGGCTTCTTCCTTCATAAAATTGCAGATGGCTACATGCACATCACCACTGACCATTGTGGAATGCCACATTTTTTAGAGGGAAATTGGGAAACTCTATAACTTAGAATAGTTTATGGTAATGAATAGCAATGAAGGTCTTCAGACAAACACCAGGTGCCAAGATGCAGGAGAGTAGCAAGTTGCCCTCTTGACTATTAAAGTGTCAAAAACATAGCTTTCAGAAGAATTGGCTCAATAGCATCTCAGCCCTGAATACAGGCTTTGCTGTAAAATCTACTTATTTTACAACACAAAACTACCCATCCCTACCTTTAAAATATGGAGAAATTGTATAGTGCCTCAAGCAAACTGAGTGTTATAGGAATGGGAGTAGAGAAGCCTGATGCTTCAGGATAAAAGACAGACATTTAGTTTTCCAAATCAGGTTTCATGAAAAATGGGAAGGTGAAACATTTCCATTGTGCTTTGAGTCAGTGTGAATCAGGAAAACTTTTGCACCAAAAACCCCATCCTCCTCTTTTCCTCCCAATCCAAGTATCCAAACATGTTTCCATATGAACAAAATAAAAAGACAAGTATTTTCTAACAAAGAAGTTTAATCTGAGGACAAAGATGTTTGATTTCGCCCTGGTGACCTGCTTGTACACTTACTACACCTCCAAGAACTGAGGGTGTTGCTTAGTTTTTGAAATGCATTACAAGACGTACTCTGGTGCTCAACCACATGGAGAGATGATGACAGAACCCCAGCAAAACATTGCAGAGGCAAAACACTTCAGTTTTTGAAAAGGTTAAAAGTTTTCTCTAGCTAGAAGTGGGACGCTTACATGAAAACCCTAAAACAAAAACAGTGTTACACAATTTTATTTCATCTTAATTTGAAAATAAATATTCTTTGTAGGTGTGAACAGCAGCAGCCAGTGTATATATTTCAATATTTCTATATTAACTTATTAGTGTAAATAATTACAATGTATCAGAGCATATATTTACTAATTACGTCTTTTCTTTAAAACTATGACCAGATCGACAATACATAAAGGACAGAGATTCTGTGGAAAGGCTTCAAGAACCACTGCTGGATATTCTACAAAAAGTCTGCAAACTTCACCACCCAGATAACCCTCAACACTTTGCATGTCTTCTGGGTCGCCTCACAGAATTACGGACATTTAACCATCATCACGCAGAGATGCTGATGTCATGGAGAGTGAATGATCACAAATTCACACCTCTTCTCTGTGAGATCTGGGATGTACAGTGATGGATATTTTTTTATTTTAGGAGAAATATCTTTTTAAAGGACCACATAGCATTTATTTGCATAGAAAAGTATCCCATGGTGCATTATATTTTCTTTACTGCATTTTTATAGAAACATGCCATGGATTCATAAAAATCATTTTGTTCACTATGCACAGTATATTGTATAGCTATCAGACCCTCACATGTGAGGATAACTTTTTCTGTATTTACACCCTCTGATCAGAAAGAGGCCACCAGCTCTTCAGAGAAGCCCAATTAATTCCTGCTGCAATTAAGCTGATTGCAGTTACAGTTCCTCTGTAAAGAAATGGGGAAATACAAGTTTCCATTCATAATTTTTCATTGCAGTGTTTTTTTGTTCTTTACCTCTGTCAAAGAATATATTTCAGATCGTTACAGTAATAAACCAGCTGAAATAGTTAATGCCATAGTCATTTGCTGTTCAGCTGTGAAATGTGTTCATGTAAGGTGTGTAAGATGCTATTTCTTCACAAGATGAAAAACTATGTAATGGAGCAAAACCACACACACAAAGACTCTTTTCATGATATAACATGTAACTTCATTTGCATTATTATTTCAAAGTAAAAATTATAGAGTTATCTCTACTTTGTGAAAGTGCGTCACAGGTCATTTTGCTTTATGACTTTGCTTGCTGGTGCTTAATAGCTCTGAAAAATACCATCAGCAGCATCCCTGGAACAGGTAAGAGTGTCCGGCTGCTGTGCGCGGCGGTGCGGATGCCGCGGGGGCTGCGGACAGCGTGGGGGCTTTCCTTGTGCCGGGGTCCGCTCCTAGCGACGCGAGCCCGGACGGCGGGTACAGCGCCACGCCGAGCCCTGCGCGGCGGAACGCTCCGGGCGCCGAACGCCGGCTGCCAGATGCCCTTCGACTCCCAGCGGCCCTTCCACTCCCAGCTTCCGGGCGGGCAGGCGGGCGGTGTCCCAGCCTCAGCCGCCGTCCCGCCAGCGGGGCGGTGCCGCGGCCCCGGGCCAGGTGTGGCCGGCAAGGCCCCGCCTCCCGGCGCCGATTGGCGCTTTCGAAAGGAGCGGCCGGCGCGGCCGCGTCTGATGTGCTGTGAGGGCACCGGACAGGACGGCAGAAGACAGGACGGCACGGCACGGCAGAGCGGTGGGTGTGACAGCAGCCCGCACCGGCGGGTGGCGGGAGCCCGACCCCGGCCCGCGGGGGAGGTGCGGGGCTGCTGAGGGGCAGCAGGTCCGGCCTCGGCGCCGGGCGGGGAGCGGGCGCGGCGGTGCCTCGGGCGCGCAGCTCCGGAGCGGCGGCGCTCGGGGAGTCCGGGATGTGTGCAGGGACAGCGCTGGGAATGCGTGGAGCGTCCCGCATGTCGGGGAGCCCCGGGCAGAGCCGGGCACGGGGATCGGCCCGGTCATCTGTCCAGCGGCAGTAGTTCCCATCCGGCGTCCCTGTCACGGATGTCGGAAGGGAAGTGCCTCGAAACATACCCTGGGGAAGGGAGAGGGCAGAGTTTTTTCTTAACTGCCCTCAAACCAGTCTCTCCTGTGCCCTACGCAGGCGTTCCAGGATGCAGTGCTGTTTTTGTAGGAAATTTGCCCCAGTGCTCTTGGCTAAAACACTCATTCATATTGCTTAATAAGCCCAAAAGCGTCTGGCTCCTTTCTTCGCCCAAAAGCTGGCCATGTTCCAGGGATGCTGTGTGTCACCTTTGGCATAGTATCAGATCAAGACATGGGAAAAAGTACATGTATACCTTTAGGTGCTATAAGGCCTAACTGGCCTATGCGTTTGAAATTGTACTGGGTGGATCTTTCAGAATAAGACACGATTTTATATTTGAGTAATAATAAACTACTGCCGAGTGTGGACGACCAGCAGGCTGCTGAAAGGGCATCGAAAAATGCTCCCCTCCGTGCTGGTTTGCTGAAAGAAGTATGTGGTATAAATAGGAGAGAGCGAAGAGCTTGCCTGTGAATGTGAGTGAGCAGCTGGGGTAGCGTGTCTGATGTTAACCAGCCTCTGCCCAAACTGGATGCTCCTGTGGGAAAGCAGCCGTCTGCCTGTCTCCTGCGGACGTGCCAGCTGTTGAGACGAGGTGCTCCTCCCTGATTTCAAGTGGATTTCTCTGCCCTGACAGGTGTATCCAGGGCCTTTGTGGCCATTTGGAAGGGTAGAGCGTGCTCACTGCCTCTGCTTGTGTGCACTTCATGGAGAAGTGTGAAAAGGCAGTCTCTGAGGAGAGCAGTCAGCGTCCCTTAATGTAAGGAGTTGATTGTTACCTTAAAGCCCATCACCTCGGACTGACTAGTCTGGTTCTTTCTCTTTCGTGCCTCTGAGGCCTCCCCAGGGAAGCAGAGCTCCTGCTGACTCAGTAATGCAACAAAAAGGCTCTGTAATTGCTGTAGTGATGGAGGGAGTAGTGCTCTGTTCAGTGGATGTCTCGTGCCTACCCCTTTCCTTCTACATGTTAGTAGATGTGCCTGTAAAAAAATCTTAACTATCCTGTAGTAGGTTTCAACAGATACTGACATGACAGCTTCTTGCATTTCAGTGTGTTTATAAACATGAGTTTCAGTAGGTACTATCAAGACTAATCTAGCTGCTCTGGGTTAGACTGTTGTGACTGCCTATGGGTGATGATGGAATAGAAGATGATGTTATATATCTTAAATATAGGGTGAAGATGTGGAAGTGTTTCTACCCAAGTTTTTTTTAATGAGCCTGTTAACCAAAGACATTTTAATGAGCCTGTGAATCCCTTTAGGTTCTGCTTAAGCTAGGTCAATGGCTGCTTAATCAGTGTTTTAGCTATCTGTAGAGTTGTGGATTTTGTTTGTTTGTTTGTGTAAACTGTTCAGTCAAGTAAAATAGGATTTGGACTCAGTTCATCTTGTACTACAGAATGGGTTGTAATTAGTGGAGCATGCCTTGCTGGTTGGGCCCCAGCCAGTGATCTATAAATCCTGATACAACTGATCCTAAGCAGGCTATCTCATGTAGCATCTAAGAGCATGTGTTACCACCCTGAAGTATTTGTGTAAAGAGCTTTAGTATTTACAGTCTCTGGTGTTTCTCAGATTGTCTGGGGGCAGAGTGCTGGGCATCTCTGTGGAGAGCAGAGGCAAACTGTGGTCTCACAAGGCTGTGTGGGTCATGTCCAGGGCGTGCCTGCACCCCCTTTCCTGAGGAATGCCTGTTCCTATGCCACATGTCAATAGATAGGGATGTTTTTCTCATCTCTCTTGCCTAGTGTTGATCCACAGCTCTAGTCCTTCACTGGAGGTTTGGCACTCAGCCAGACAAAGGCAGTTCTTGTGTCTCCTGACAAATCACTTGGGGCTGACCACCTGTCTCCCAGTAAATCAGTGACTGTGTATTGATCCAGCTGTAAGGTGTGGCTAGGTGACATCTCCTCTCCTTCCATCCCATAGAGCCATTGGCAGGAGAAGTACCAGCAGAAATGAGGTCTCTCTTCCTGAGAGGGGCGTTGGTGGTGGGGGATCTCTATGCTTTCTGAGCTTGGAACTGGACTGGTTGCCCCCTGCTTGGGAAATGCCTGCAAGTTTCTGGTGTTTCTGGTGTTTTCCTCATTCTAAGGGGTGAAGCAGGGAGGGGAAAATGGGGAGGAAACAACACCAGAAAGAGGAAGGGGAAGAAACAATTAAAAGAATTGTTTCTGCTGTGATGGGCTTATTGAGTCTTCTGTCCCAAGGGACCTTGAGGATATCAAGGTCTGCCTGGAAACGAGACTGGCATGGCCTGAAGCTATGCGGGGGATGTGTTATAGTGTACTTTTATTCTGAGGTCTTTTCTTTCACAAACTTCAGAGCCTGAACACCAAATGCCTGTTGAATGAGAGCTGATAAACCTGGCATGTGTAGAAACTGATACAGTCCTAGCTGGAGCTGCCAAAATTCAGTATCAAATACTTAACTTCATTCATTATGTACAGCTTTTTGATGCAGGGAACCCAACTGGTTTTAGAAGAAGTCAGATTTGGTTATGACTCTGCCTGGTACTGCAGTATTCTCCTCACCACTGCACCTTCTGCACATTTGCAGGCTGACTACTTGAAGATGCCAAGTCTGGGTCTTCTCCTCCGATGCCTCTCGCAGTAAGTGGTAAGGCTACATTAATCTCTATTTCCTCCAATCTCTTGAGTTGAACTGTTTGGCATCTGAAAATGGGTAATTGTTACTATATTACTTTTTCAACTCAAAATTCATGCACTGTAGCCTGCATCATCAGAGGGGGTTTTTGTTAAGTGTTTTTCGGATGCCCTGATAGTAAGTGAAGCCGTTTGACATTCTAGGGAGCTCTGACATACGGGCTTACAAAATAACTTGTTTTAGAAGAGCAGGCCCTTGAAGTTCAAGTGCCACAATTTTCCTCAATCTCCTCACTTTTTCTCTTTTTGGCAAGACTAGTTTTTGTTAGGCATGCCACAAAACTGCAGATGCTGAGCATTCCTGTGATAGCTGCAGTGTGAATATTTTGCTTTGTTCATGTTTTGAGTGCTCCCTGTGAATTAGGCTGCCTTTTGTTTTCCCTTGGCAGTTAATATGCTAGAGCTCTTGTTAGCCTATATGGAACTCCTTATTTTAATGAGGCCAGCTTCTCTACTGGCTGTTCTGCTGTTGTTTTATTTATTTTTTTTAATCAATGAAGACTCTTACTGAGCTTCTCTTAGGACAATAGCTTTCTTATGCCAAAGGAAAATGTATTCCTCTGGACAAAGCTGTGGGAAGCATAACATGCTCATTAGTAATGCTTGGTATATACCAAGCCTTGTTCATTCATCGAAGGAAAAATTACATCAAGGAGAGGATGTCTATTTTTTTTTTTTTTTTTTTCTTCCTTCCCTAGAAATAAAAGGAAGGGGAAAGATAACACTCGGAGTGTCTGTGATAAGGTCTGAGAAGTGCTAGCAGTCCTGGTACAAGGAAGTGGCTTCACCTGAAACCAAACTGGTTGCTCATTTGCCAGTCTAGAGGTAAGTTGTTTGAACTGCCTGATACATGTGGTCCTATATAGTGTGTGAGGTTTAAGGCAGTGGGAAGGAACAAGGGGAAGAAAATGACACCATTCTGCTTTCCATGTAGGATGAAGGTGTGAGGATTTTCACAAGAATTGTGTTTCCTGTGGTGGGCTATTCAGCCTTCTGTCATAGGAAGGCCAGGTTGTGCAGGGGAGAAGAATGCCAGCTACATACAAAGCTTAAATATCTGGGACAGGAGAGGAAAGTTACTTATTTTTAAATGAAAACAGATGAGTTAAAAATGTCTGATAATGTCTGCAAACTGGTTTTCAGTTTACTCAGTAAGATGAAATTTTCTTGCAGGTATTAACTAGCAGAGCAAATAAGTTGTTTTTAACAGGCTTCAAGACACAGATAGGAACTTTCTGACGTTGTGAAGTACCACTGTGGAAAATTATTACGGAGAAATACCTTCTGTACATGTGCAAGCAGCTAACCTGGCAATGCTGCACATCTCTAGACCTGGAGCCTCCAGGGAACGACTTACTAATCCTCAGCCAGTGTAGACCTTATGCTGGATTTTCCCATGCTTGAAAGCATTGCTGGAAAATAGTGTTGGCTTCAGGAGAGAAAGCATTGACCACATTGTCTCTAAAACCTTCCTTAATGTCCGTTTTTCCAGGGATTTGTCCTGATAACTATATTGCTGCAAGTTTGCAGCATTCTGTTGAAAACTTAGTGTATGCATGCTGCCTGTAAAGTCACAATCCCAACAGATATTAATAAAAACATTGATTTCTGTCATTTATCTATGCCTAAACTCTATGATCTTTAAGGTCCCTTCCAACCCACATGATTCTATGATTCTATAAGAGAAAATCTTACTCTTCAAAATTATTTCTTTGCTTTAAGATTTTCATGATCTTCCAAGTATTTAATGTAAACTCAGGATGCAGTTATCTGTCTGCACACATGTCCAAGATGGAGTTGTGATAACTTAGAAGGAAAAACCAGTGCCAACAGTGTTAAATCCAAGAATGATTTGAAGTACGTGTATTGCTCTTTGGCAAAATAAATGCCATACAGTTCCTAAAAATCCTCCCGGCTTTGGAGTATTGTTTATGCATAAAAAGTTAGTTGCTACTTTGTACTGTAATAACTGCACTTTTATCTAAGGGCAGAGAACTGAAGTTGACTGAATACTGGATCAAAACCTTAGCTACAAAGATATTTCCCTCTTTCCCCTTCCCTTCCTATTAGACTCGTTCTTATTTTTCCAAAACAGCACTGAAGAGTTTTTCTTGGGATTTTCATGAAAGCAGGAGAGACTGTCTTCAAAATCCCTTATTTTTCCCCAGGAGGAGAAGCTAATGTAAAGCAGGTAACCATGCAGAATGCAGTTCAGGTAAATGCCTTTTGAAGTGTTTGAATCCTGTATACACATATAATACTTTTTTCTTTTTTTTTTTTAAATGCAAAAATTTACCCTGAAGCAGATGAAATACTAGATCCCCCAGTTAAAAAAAAAAGTAACAGTTTTCCCATTTTACAAGGAGCAATGTGACAAGATGGATAACCCACTGTTATTATCAGATGTGTGACCCTTTCACTTCTTAGTGCTGTTACCTAAGAAGTTTTTGAAATCAAAGGCTGAGATTATTGGAAAATATCCATCATAATTAAGAAGTGGGGTTTTTCTAAACCTTATGTTCTAGTTAGCAACTTAAGTATAACTAAATAAATGTATTTTACATACACACTGAACTGAAGGAAAATAGTTTAGAATGCCAGAAGGAATTCTTTGGAAATTTTTCTTCACAAAATTACAGTGTAGTCCTTTTGTTGAAATGTAAATTATCTCTCATTTAAATATTATGCAGTCCTGAAGAGAAATTCTAAGTATTCGTGTTCAAAAAATGTGTTATGTCCTTGCATGGGAACACTTCCTCTTTTAATGTCATAATTTTTAATGATTTAAGCACAAAATGCCTCTGAAATGTTTGATCAAGAAATCAGTAGTCTGTAGTAAATGATATGATAATTTGCAGATTTCATGACTTAAAATGTGCTGAGTTAAAAAAACCCCAAGCATTTAATGCATGTTGTCTTTATTCTATATTCAGGAAGGTATGTAATTCTAAATCCAAAGGAGTCAAGAGAATGAATGCAGTAGTATTTTGACACAGGAGTTACTAACAAGAGCAGCACTGTTTGATTGTTGTGTTGTCTGGCTGTATCTGTCCAAAGGGAAATGAACACTTACTCTTTGAATAATAGTACTTCAGAACAATAGGTTTTTGTCATCTGACTGCAAGTATTGGAGCTTCCTGTCTTCAGCTTACTGAAATCTTCTGCAGGTGTGGTTTGGAGATGAGCTCCCCCTGAGCCCCCGCAGTCCCGTGACTCCAAGGCACGGGCCAGGTTTGGCAGACGTTTGCCTGTACGACCAATGGATATCTGTGCGGCATGAAGCCACCTTGGTGCCTATGCAAGAAGACCTCTCAATCTGGCTGTCTGGCCTGCTGGGTGAGCTGAAAAATAAATCACTGTCCAATGAATTTCAAAGCACTTGCCAATATTCTAGTCAGTGCTGACACTTAACATCTATAGTTATCTATTCAGATCTGGTGTATTTGAGTTTGAATGGCTGGGAGAATTGCATTAAAATGCATGCTTTGATTTCAGTTTTATTAGCTACCTCCTCTTAAGAGTTGAATAATTAATAGCTCTAATTTATATTTCTGAATCTTGTTAGTCTAATTAAAATCTCATTAAATGAATATTTTATTTTATTCTACTTACATATTTCTACTAATTCTCAGTCTTTAACACTGGAATGCCATTTGAGTTGCCTGTAAGTTCATATGAAACTTCCTTACCTTCTGTAGAGTAACGCTAATATTGACCTTCTTTTTCTTAAAGGAATGGAAGTCAAAGCAGAACAACTGCTAGAAGAACTCGATAATGGGGCACTACTTTGCCAATTGATTGCTGTTCTTCAAAACACAGTGAAAGAATGTTGTAGCACAAATAACTTAAGGGTGAGTTGTGTAATGATTTTTAAAATACATATATAAAGTCCTAAATTTAAAGTAGTAGTTTTAGGGAAAGCAGGTGAATGAGGCTTCCCAAAGAAATGTTTTGTATGCTGTGTATCCAGAGACTGATTAACAAAGTGGCTTTATAGATGGAAACTCATGCAACAAATTACTTGCTTTGTTAATCCCATCCTGAGGTCCTTACTAGGTTTTTAGTTTGATTTCAGTAGAAGTCTTTCCAGAGGACAATCTAGTCCAAGACTGGAGTTTGTTCCCCTGACATCAGTGTGGGTTGTTAATAAGATATCCACTGGCACTTGGTAGTACGTTTCATGCCAGAAAGTGGTGGTTGAACTCAAGTGTACAGGTCAGCCATGAAAGTATCCAAACCTGGAGATGGGCTTCAGTGTTTTCATTAAGAACCAATGCTTAGTTGAAATGTGAATCAAGCAAGTGTCTGTTACTTTGGAGTACAAAGGCTGCAGAACTAAGGATTGTCCACTCAGTGATTGTTCACAATGATAAGGTAGAATGCCTTCTATATTAGTGTAGCTTTTTTGACAAAATACATAGTGGGTTGAACAGAAAATAGTTACAGCTGTTTCTGTACTCTGAATTTAGGGCGTATTTTCCTTTGCAAATATGCTTTGAAATCTGTTGGCAACGTTGACGTGCACAATGTACTTTTTGTTTTCTTCCCTTGCCAGAATTTTCCTATGAGAAAAGTTCCATGTAAGAAGGATGCTCCATCAGGATCTTTTTTTGCCAGAGATAATACAGCCAACTTTCTTAACTGGTGTAGGGCCATTGGAGTTGATGAGACTTATCTCTTTGAATCTGAAGGTTTAGGTAACTCTCTCTTTTTGTAAGATTTGCTTTGATCTGTGTGTGGATAACTACCTGGTCAGGGAGATGCCTTGTGTATAGGTTTTTGAACCTTTTCTCTTGACTCTTCATGTCTTGCGCAAGATTTTATTTATTTATAGGCAGTATCAAAGTAAAAGCCCTGAAAACTCTGATATAACTTGCATGATGCTTTTCCAAACTTCTGAAAGTTTCTGTGTGGGATGAAGTGGGGACTGAGAGCTGTGCAACAAAATATGGGTTTTTTTCAGTAAAAAGAACCACTGAGAAACAGAGAAAAGTATGTTTTTGCTTTCCATGTGTGGGAAGACCACAGGGCCATGGAGTCAACTCACAATAAGATCCTTTATTTGGTATTAGAGCTCATTCTTGTTGCAAAAATCCCTCAGAATAATACATTCATGATGGTTAAATTTGGTAACGACATCAGGGCATTGTGTCCGAAATGGCAACTGCCCGTTGGTAATTAACATTTACTTCAGGACACGCTTAACATGACAAAACCATTTGTATTTTCCCATTTAATAACGTAGTTATAAAAATAAACATTGCCAACTATGACTATGCCTGCCCCAGTGCAATTGGTGCCTTACAACAAAGAGCTTCTAGACTGATACAGAGGGAATAAAATTTTTTTGACTGGTAGTTAAGACGATTGAACTTCCATCACGTGATAAATAAGAAAATGCTCTTCTACCAGCTATTATGTCAGTAAAAATTAATTAATACAAAACTTTCTATGGCAAGGCAAATACTGGTTTTTGTTTGGCTTTTAATTTTAATAAGCATAATATCTGCCTGTTAGCAGAATAGTAAAAAATTGAGAAGTACCTTTGTTTTCAGTAATCAAATGAATTTGTCACAATATTTACTGAATTTTGAAGTCTTTGTGCCATTAAATGCTATTTACATGCTGGTTGGACTGCCCATGCATCTCTACTGGATAACTCGACTTTTAAAATAGTTGAGAAAACATCATCATTTGCATCTGTCTCATTTTGATTAACTAGCGAGTGTATCTTTTTTCAGTGCCAGGAAATACAGATTAGTAGAACTAAGCTACAAGAATACTTTAATTTTTTTTTTTAGTTCCTTGAATGAATTGTATTGCTTAAACATATTAGTTCCTGTAAGTGGACAGGTAACAAGAACCTGTTTAGCTTCCCTGAGATAAGCAGACAGGATTTCCTAATGCTGTGGATTTCACTCATAGCAAAGAAGTGTTTTGAAGTCCGTAACTCTTGACACAAGCTTGCTTTGTGGCATAAATATCTTCTGGGAGCCTTTCTGGCAGTTGCAATGAGCAGACTTGCAACCTCCTAGACAAAACATTCTTCCCACTAATGTTTTCCATCAGACTTTCAAGCCATTCTTTAGGAATGAAATAGGGGAAGGATAAGTTGACAATTGTCTTTTTCCCATCAGGTACATATAGCAGCACCTCCTGAAAAGTGTAGATGACTGGGAAGGAAAAAAATCAAAAGGTTCCTGAGCCAGCAGAAAGGAAGAGTAGGCATTGTGGGGTGCCCTTTGACATCATGCCAAAACAAATGTCTTGATCTCTGCTAGGGGTATATTTGAATTTTTCCCTTTTGGATTCAGACAAAACACTTCTGTTACAGCTGGCAATTTCACACATATGCACACATATAAAAAGAGATTAATTGGCCTCTAGTAGCTTTTAGATTATGGCTGTGTCAACTTTCTTTTCTAGATTTACCATTCACAATCAGATCTTTTAAAAAGCAGACTGGAGGAGATGATGTAAACAAGAAAATCTGACTTCATACTTGGTTTATATTTTAGGAAACAAATTTAAAGCAAAGGCATTTTAAATACCAAATTGAACGTCAGAAAGATGTTGGATTTCATCTGTAAATAAAGAGCTGGAACTTTTTAAAGTGGTGATAAGAAAAAAGATCTGTTTCTTGCTGAACTGGTAACAGTCACCCAGATTGTTCTTTTAAACCTGCCTCTCACAGGCAAGGTTTAAAACCACTCAGGCTGACTGGCTGTGAAGCCATCCACTTGCCAGCTAGGGCCCTTGCGGTGTATCCTCCTGTGGATGGTAGCTCCCAAGAGCACATACCTAGCTGTGTCTGTAGGCATGAGCATGACCAGATGGTTATGTTCTCTTATTTGCAGTTGTTAAATGCTTTTCATCTTTACGACTGTGATATTGCATTTGGGGGTAGGCAAGGGGAAGCATTCACATCCCTTTCTTTCCTGTTTTCATCAAGAAGGAAGACCATAAAACATATTTCTCTCAGGAGGAAGAGAAGAGTGGTTTCAGGAGTGCCAGGATAGTTTTAAAGACTTTACGGAATAGAAAATTAGAGTAGTAAAGCATGTAGTGCTTTATCAGTGATCGCGTACATGGCCTCTGGGTAGGATGATGGGAAACTTATAGTCATGGATACCTTATCTTCCCTTCTCTTGGCTGTACCTAATTGCATAGGCCTCCTGTAATAAATATGAACTATAACTCCTTTTAATTCTCTTCCCTTTTAGTGCTGCACAAGGATCCAAGACAAGTGTATCTTTGTCTGCTGGAAATCGGGCGTATTGTGTCTGGGTACGTGATACACACATGCTCTTAAAAATACATTGAAGGACACATCCTACAAGTAAAAGCTAAGATGAAGTTAAGACATTATCTGCAGTCACTAAGTGCAATGCAGTGGATATTAATTCTGTGCAAAAAGTAATGAGTAGCTTTTCTAGGACCATCATACAATATGAATATTTTTTCAAATATTTATCAGACTCTTTCCTTGGAAAGGTGCTGGTCCATGCTGCTTTCTACAGCTGTGTGTTTAAATTATACATTGAGCTTATTGATATGTGTACCTCTTGGAAGAACTCACTAAGCATTAAATATGATTTTAAGGGTTTAAATTTTTCTGCTTTTTGGAGGGTATCTCTTTATTCTCTAAATTTAGACTCTTAGTTTATTCCTAGTGCAGAGCTTTAAGATAGTCTGTCTAAACTGGATGTGACCTCAGTTGTGTAGTTTTGGCAGTATTTTTACCGCACCCTTTGGTAACACCAAGGCTGCCATAGGGAGGGTTTCTGCTCCATACTCAGAGGTGCTCCTTCTCTTTGGATTATCAAGGCAATTACCCCTCTGACTGATTCAGATGTCCCTGTCTGTCAAGCTACTTATAATTTTGCAAGTTTGTTATCGTCAGTTTCTTTTTGTTTTCCTTAGCAAATTAGTAATTAAACTCTCTACTTTGGTGTTTGAGGTATGGAGTTGAACCTCCTGTACTTGTAAAACTAGAGAAGGAAATTGAGCTAGAAGAAACCCTGCTGATGACCTCTGGGCCACCATCACCTATTAGCACGCCAAAGTCATGTTGTCACCATGGGGAGCTACATGAGGCAGTAAGTGCTATTTGCTTAGTGTGATATGGACTTTAAATTAAACTCAAGTTTCGTACCTGTATGATCTGACTCAGTAAGCACAGGCTAATCTAATCTGTGTGAGTCTCAAACAGAAAACAGGAGGTATGCACCTCTTTTTATCAATTTGTTTTATTTTGAAAATGTACATAAAATACTCTTCTTTATGTTTTGGAGTGCATATAATCTATGTTGATTTCCTTTCCCCTCTTCCTTTTTATTGCTTCTTTAAGAAACACTCTCATTCAACTTTTCTGGTGTGTCAATATTCTATGATTGCAATGAATGTTTCTCTTCAATTTGATCTTTTCATAAAACTTCATCAAATGTTAAAGTAGGCTTTGATGAAAGTCTTTTGAAAAAAGATTTTAAATCAAGCTTCTGTAGCTGTACCGATTGGAAATGCATATATATGCAGAAAAGGAAATGATTTGTACAGCTTGTGAATTGGTCCAAAGGAAATGATGAACAATTTTCCTAATCTGCTTAAAAATTCATTTGTTTTAAAGGTCCTCTGTGTTGTAATGTAAAAATTCTGTTTTTTTGGGAGTATAAGCCACCAGATCCTTGCTCTCTCTGAAAACTCATTATTTCTCCTTCTTGGCAATAGTCTCACCCTTCCAATTTGTTACATTTCTAAGTGGCTCTAAGATGCAGCTCTTCTCTAACCCAGCACTTATTTGGGGACTCCTTTTCCTTTTTTTCAGTGGTTTCCTTCTTGGGTCTCCCTTCATAAGAGAAGATTAACTCAATAGATGGTTAAACTCATGGTTCTGTCAAAATACTAACAAAAGCTTTCAATTTTAATGACTAGGTAAAACATATAGCCGAAGATCCTCCCTGCAGTTGTTCCCATCGATTCTCAATTGAATACTTATCAGAGGGACGTTATAGGCTGGGAGATAAAATACTCTTCATACGAGTAAGTAGTTTTTTAGAACTCCAATTTATATTGGGGAGAGAAATCCTTTTAAGTGAAACACCTCATTTTTATGGAGTTGTTTTAGAATTACAGAATTATTTATGTTGGGACAACTTGTCATTCAGCCCCTTATTCTAAATGGGTGTAGTTACTCCATTTTTTAGATCTTTGATCTACAAACATTGATTTTACAATCACGCTAAACTAAGGTAATGCTTATCTGTGATGTCTCTAAAATTTCAATAATGACTTGCAACAGAGATAAGGATAATGCCGTAGAATATCCTGGGAACATTGCTTGTTCAAAACCTGGACTCTCGGTGTTTATAATTTGCAGGGTAGTTGAATACTGTTGTCAGCAGTCATAAGAGTTTGTGCTACAAGGACATCCATAATTTGAATAAAACCTGTGTCCAAAACTCTGTGTACTAAGCAAAGATTCTTACAGAATGGTTAAAATCTTCTATAAAGATGCTTCCATTATTTCCTGACACAGAAGACTGTCTCTGCAGGAGAAGTTATTTAATAAAGTAATTGGGAAGCATAAACCGTGTTTATCACATAATTTCTCTGTTTTAAAATGTTCCTTTGTAAGAAAGGAAGTGCTATTTTAGTCAATTTCAATAGGTGGTAATGCAAAATGAAGACCTAATGCTGCATAAAACAGGATAGAAATTTCTCTTGTTCTTCTGCTCCCACCCCCTCTTCCCCCATTCTCAGATGCTACATGGCAAGCATGTGATGGTACGTGTTGGTGGAGGCTGGGACACTCTTCAAGGTTTTCTGCTCAAATATGATCCATGCCGAGTGCTTCAGTTTGCAACTCTGGAACAAAAAATCCTGGCGTTTCAGAAAGGGGTCACCAGTGACAGTGTCCCCAGCCTGTCAGCTAGAAATCAGGAGCCTCCTGTTATGAATCCAATGTCAGCTGTCAATATGTTTCAAAAGCAGCCGTCAAAACCTCCTGCTCCTGTTTTAGGTCTCAGGCCCAGTGCCAAGAAGGCTTTATCTAAGTGTCCTCTGTCCCCTGCCCTGGCATCACCAAGAGTGCCAGTGGCCCCATCTTCCACTGCCAAGTCATCGACAGTCAGGTCCAAATTACAAGGGTCTTCAGTGACAGGTATGCAGACTCCTTTCAAACCATTAGCTGGCACCTCAAAGAAACCGGAGTCTCCTGCATGCAACTCACCAGCTTCTGCTCCTTCACAGCCTGGAAGCAAGAGTTCTTCATGTGCAGGAAGAAGAACAGCCCTTGTTCCCTCTGAAACACTGCGCAAACGTATTCGTTCCCCCGATGCTACCAGGGTGAAATTTCCCCTGCCTCGGGGCTCCCCAGCACCAGCACTCCCTCCCGCCCTCTCACCCTGTAAAAAACAACCATCTCTCCTGTCTGGGACAGCTGGAACGACTTCAAAGCAGAAGTGTGTCCCTGCTAAATGCAAACCTGGATCTGCCACTAAAACCAAAGTGAATGCAGTCGCTCCCAGGGCTGCTCGGACGCCGGTTACAAATCTGCGCACTGTTGCCAAGTTTGTACATTCTCAGCAACTGCTTGCAAAACCTCCTGAAAATGATACTCAGCTCTCGGGTGCTGAGTCTCAACACCCTCAGAAAGCCCCACAAACAACTTCTGACCTAGCAAGGAACTTGAAAACTGCTTCAGTCCTAAAACTTTCTGCTTCTGCACCTTCCCTTGCAGTTAGCAAAGCATCAAAGTCACCACCTGCAGTGTTACCTACAAGCAAAAATGTGTTATCAGCTGGCGGGAAGCAGCCAAATGCCAGTAATCCCCCTCAGGCTGGATCCTCTCCACCCAAACCGGCTGAACGCACACCTTTATCGGTTGTACGGCTTCCTCAGACTTCAGCCAAAGCTGCAGTGACCAAAAAGCCAGCACAGCCTTCCACAAAAGGTCAGCATTCAACCAAAAACTTGCAAACAAACAAAAGCTTGGCCCCAGCAGCCAAGAAGCCGCTCCCAAAGGAGCAGGCATGTAACAAAGAAACACCTGGTGTGTCAAAAGTTCCTCTTCTTAAGAGCAGGCAGGATGATCATTATTTTGTTATGACAGGGAGTAAAAAGCCCAGAAAGTAAACTAATTAGTTACTTTCTGTGAAAGTCTCTATTTTGTTCCAAGGAGCCTCTTGTAACTGCTACACTGAGGACAAGGAAAAAACGTTAAATAATGCTGCATTTAATATGAAACATTAGGTATAACTTGCCTTTTGCTGCCTAACTTACAGTAAGAACTGTGTTTATTTTGCGGTTTAGAAACTCCTATTTGGGCATGTTTAGACGAGAGTTTGCTTGCTGTGTAGCACTGTGGAATAGCAAATATCCTTGACCTGCTGCAGAAAAATGTGAGAGAGGAAAGGGAAGCTAAGGCTGCTGCTTTTGCTGTTGCTTATTTTCAAGGGAGTGAAGCCTGTCCAAGAAACATCTACTCAGGGCAGAGCCTGGGCGACTCTGGTGGTTCTGGCACATCTGCCTTGAGGTGTGTGGCAAGCAACAGAGCTGTGCACAAGCTGTAAAATTTCTAATACCTCAAACAAAACTGAGTTTTAGTTCACTAGTATCGCAGAACCCAAATTTGGGTCACATGTTTTAGAAAGAGAAAGAAATCTCTAGTCCTGTTTAGCTTTGACAGATGCTGTTATCAGTGTTCATTGTGCTCCCCTATCCCCCTCCCCCCTATGCCTTAAAGTGGATTCAGCTTGCTTGGAAGTGGAGCTTGGTTTGTTTAAAATTGTAATCGTGGCCTTGATTGCTTATTTTTATTGTGCCTTAGCCTCTCTAGTTCAGAACAGAACTCTTCAGTGAGCAATACTACCTTTAAAACCCATGGCAGATAACCTCGCTTGGTCCGTGTTCAAATCCGACTATAGTGAGCCCAGGCTTTCCTAGAAAGCTCTTGCTGCATGGAGATATGCTCCTCAGTTCTTGGGAAGACACCTTCCCCTGGTCTGGAGCCCCACACCAGCTCCTGCTCCCGGGTTGGAGCCCCAAAACAGCACTTGCTGCAGCAACACTGAGCTACAAACACTGACCTGCTCTACCAGAGCTTTACTGCTCTGCAGGAGTGGCCTTTGCATGTGAGACTGAATTGCTAAATACTTTTCTCAGTGCTACAGGTTGATTTTTGTGGGCATTCTTGGTCTGCAGTGGCCTCTCTTGTTTTATTTATGGAGACCTCTTTCCTGGCTCTCCTCTCTCACTCTCTGGAGGTGCATAGTTTCCTGAAGAGAAATGTAGGACTGCATTTGCCTTTAAACATCTTAAAGGACCAGAAAGCTAAGCACTGTTTACAGTCTCAGCTCCTGAAGTCTTTCAATGGGTTAAACATCTGTGGTGCTCAACACCTTTACCCTTAACAGAAGTCAGCTTCATGGTAGATTGAAAACTACTGTCTTTGGGAGTAGTGCTGTTTGGGTTATTTTGGGTTTAATGAACAGTTGTCCCTACAGACAATAAGAATCTCTGAAGGCCTGTGAAGAGACACTGATCATTTCCATAGACCATCCCTTCTGCCCTCCATTCCCAGTCTATTCGTGGGCAGGGTCAGATGTGACTGTCATAGAAGCTACTGGATGGTGGGACAGGGAAGTCTTTTTGAAAGAAGAATTCCATGGAATATGTAGCGTCTGTTGTTTTGGGGTTTTATTTTTGGGGGTTTTTTCCCCTGGAACTAGAGTAAGCAAGCATCATAAACTGAGTTCTCGTGGGATGTGGCAAAATCATAGAGCTGCCTTTCTGAGCACCTTGTTAGCTTATTTTATTTTATTTATGATTCTATTTATGCATATCTACTGTACAGTACTGCTCACAACCTCCTGGGAGTAAGCAGTAGATGCCAGTATCCAAACTGTAGGAGGAAAACAGATCAGTGGACATAAGGTGG